>VSMD01019613.1:0-62076 GCA_008750895.1 Mirza zaza | reverse complement strand
AGTGGGGTGTTGAAATCTCCGGTGATTATGGAGTTGCTATTAATCCATTTGCTTAGCTCCAGTAAGGTTTGCTTTATGAATCTGGGTGCACCTAAGTTGGGTTCATATATATTTAAAATTGTTATCTCTTCTTGTTGAACTGTGCCCTTCACCATTATATAATGACCCTCTTTGTCTTTCACTACTTTTGTTGGTTTAGAAACTAAATCGTCTGAAATTAGAACTGCCACGCCAGCCTTCTTTTGGCTTCCACTTGCTTGGAATACTGATCTCCACCCTTTTATTTTCAGTCTATATGCATCCTTGCAGGTTAGATATGTTTCCTGAAGACAGCATATACTTGGCCTGTATTTTCTTATCCATTCAGCCAGCCTATGTCTCTTGAGTGGAGAGTTTAAGCCATTCACATTTATTGAGAGAACTGATAAGTAAGGTAGATTATTGTTCATTCTGTTGGGTTGGATGTTGTTGCTTTGATTTCTCTCTTGAGCCATTGTATTATCTGGCCTTTAATCTTTGGGTTTTGGTTGTTTTTATATTCGTGAGTTTTTATTATGGTGTTCTGTGCATAACACTGTTTTGAGTACTTCTTGTAGGGCTGGTCTTGTCTTGGTGAATTCTCTGAGCCTTTTCTTGTCTGAGAATGTCTTTATTCCTCCTTCATATACGAAGCTTAGTTTTGCAGGAAATAAGATTCTAGGCTGGGCATTGTTTTGTTTCAGAAGGGTGAGAATGGGGCCCCAGTCTCTCCTTGCTTGTAAAGTCTCAGTAGAGAAGTCTGGTGTTATTCAAATTGGCTTTCCCTTGTATGTTACTTGCTGCTTTCATCTTACAGCTCTCAGAAGGGCCTCTTTAGTTGATACTTTGGTCAGTCTGATGACTGCATGTCGTGATGTCTTCCTGTTTGCATTGAATCTCCCAGGGGTCCTCCGAGCTTCTTGAACTTGTATATCTAGATTTTTAGCAAGGCCTGGGAAATTTTCCTCTATTATATCTTCAAATAGCTTATCCAACTCTTGAGTGTTGTCTTCTTCCCCTTCTGGTAACCCTATGACCCTCGCATTAGGTTTCTTCACATAATCCCATATCTCTTGTAGGCTTTGCTCTTTTCTCTTGTTTCTCTGCTCTATCTTGTGACTGTTTTATTTAGTTGGAGGGTGTTATCTTCAATCTCTGAGATTCTTTCTTCTGTTTGATCTACCCTGTTCTTGAGACTTTCCACTGTATTTTGTAGTTCCCTGAATTGATTCTTCATTTCCAGGAGTTTGGTTAAACTTTTCTTCATTTTGTCTATTTCTTTAGTGAACTTTGTTCTAGGTCCTGGAGGCTTTTTGTTCTTTCTTTGTGTTGGTTATTGAGTTGTTCTTGCAGGCTGGTGAGTGTTCTTATGATCCACATATGAAATTCCTCTTCTGTCATTTTGGTTGACTGATTTTGGTTACTGTCTGTTTCTAGGGGGCTAGTGCTCCTCTTTGTGGGTGTGATTTCCGTTTGGTTCTTCATATTTCCGGAGTTCCTTCACTGATTTCTTCCCATGTCGATCAGTTGTTGTTTCTTTTCTTTAGGTTTTTGTTTGGGTATTCACACGCCTTGTTTAGTTTCTGAGCCTGTAGGTGGTGTCTGTGGGTGAGATTCGACCCCTCCCTGTATAATGAGTCAGTAGGTGCTGTGAAAATGATGTGCAGGATGTCGCCCCTGTCAGTAGGTGGCGCTTAGTTGTAGCAACAGGCTATGCTGTTGTTTTTTTGTCCTCTTATCAGCTCTTGTTCCTATAGAGAGGTACTCTAGTGCCTCAGGTGGTGGTTGGGGCCCTGGGACTTCCAGGTATGTCCTTTTCTCCCCCTCACTGAGGGCTGGTCTAGGAGAGAGTCTGGGTGGAGCTGAGTTGGGTAAGCCCGCCCTCAGGCACCACCAATGCCATTAGCAGGGGTCAAAGTTCTGTTGTCTGCTTCCAGGAAAAGCTGTCAGGGATGGGCTGGAATGGCCTGGCTCAATCAGAATATCTGTGTGTGTGGGTGGGGCTGTCTGAGATCCACAGTCTGGAGCAGGCCTGGCTTCTTTCCACCCTCCCCAACTCCGCAGCTACTCCTGGGCCTCTGCCAGCAGGCCAGACCACACGCCACCAGGCCTCCCCGGACTGTGATTCCGGCAGGGAGGTTCCCTGCGCAGGAACGCCACCTGGGCTGGGCGCACGGCCTTCTTTTGGGTGGAGGGTTGCCCTCTAGGACGCTGATCTGCCCCAGAAGGCACACACACCTCAGTAGGGTGCTTACGTATATCCCTTCTGTGCCCCGGGCAATGCGAGACCTCGGTGCACGGGATATGGTGTGGAGGTCTGACTTGGGCCCCAGAGTTCAAACTATATCCCCACCAGGGAGAGGAGTTTCAGTCCCAATTCGCCCACAGGGAGCCCAAGCTGGGTCTATGTCTCTCAGCCTCAGGGTCTGCACCGTTTTCCCGGGATCACCGTGCCAGCAGCACCTGGGAGGGCTGGCGGGTAGAGAGCTCACAATCTGAGTTCCCCTTAGTCAGCTGTAGGGCCCCAAAAGGGAAGGTTCCCTGTAGGTGCCTCTAGCTGGTGGCTGTATTGTCTCTCTGGGTGGCTGCGGGTAGGGTTGGGGGAGGGGAGGAGGAGGCAATATGGCGCCTGCCGGTCTCTCCACCCGCTGGGGAGTCCACTAGCAGTCTGAGATGCAGGGGAGGGGAAACGGCTGTTCCACCTTTCCTTCCCGCTGGTCTCCGGGCTGCTCCGGCGGTCCCAGCTTCCAGTTCTCCTCCTGTGGAGTCTCCCGTGGTCTCAGGTACCCCTCCTTCCGACCCTCGTCTGATGTAGGCTCGTCTTCTTGCTTCTTTCTTCTAATTTCTGCTAGAATCTGTGTTTTCTGCAGAGACACTCTGTCTGGCGGTGTTTCTCGTCCGCCATCTTGATTCTCTCCTCCCCCCCCCATCTGTTTTTCGTTTGTTTTGTTTTACTATCCATCCCCTACAAAACCCTGATCCCATATATTAAAAAGAGGCTTTTAAGACCCCAATTCCCCCTTGACTACTCAGAGAAAACCTATTATCCTTCAAAACTCAGCTCAAATCTCACATCCTCTCTGGATCCTTAGTCTTTGCTGTCTCTTCAGAGAGGAGCAGTTATACCGTCACGTGTGTTTCTACAGGTTATCCCACAGGTCTGAGGGTTCAAAGCCTGAATCCGGCAAGTACTAGCTGTGTCTTCATTTTCCCATTCGTACCGGGGATAACAGTAGTTGGGATGAGAGGTCAGTGAGTTAATACCAGTAAGGCACATAGGACTTTGCTTAACACATAGAAACATCTCAATAAATTATCTATTGCTGTCATCATGCTATCATTTTAATTTACTTTAATGAAGCATTTAAAGTTTGAGATGTGAAAGTGCGAGATATGAAAGTCCTAAGTGATTTGAATGCCTTTGCCTCCTTTTCCCTTAAGGTAGCCCTTAAGGGAAAGTTGCCAAAGTTGTGCGTGGTTGCCAGAGTTGAATTGTATTTATTTACACACCAGACTGTGAAGTCCTTGGGGGCAGGGACTATGTCCTGTCATCTCGGATGTCCCATCTGCGCTGGCATAAGAAAGCGTTTGCCACTTAAGTGAGGAAAATCCCCCAGACAAAATGAGTAGGCTGGAATTCACCACAATAGGGCATAAGGCCATCTGCTATATCCTGTTTCCATAAGTGTTCCATATCTTTAATCAGAAGTGTACTACCTATCCTTACTGAGAACCAGGTAACAAGATTAAGATAAATCCCCAACCTTGCCAGAGCGTGTAGCAATATTAGTTGTTACCTGATATGGCCACGGGGTGGCAGCAGAGAAGAAGGAATGGATAGTGTTGTTGCTGTTATACACAGGGTGCCACAGACTATGAATTTGGGGACTGAGTGTGATATGTGGCACCACATAAGAATAATGTTAGAGAATTTTTTAGGGATGAGAACAACAATGCATTAAATCCACTCGCTTTAAATAAATGAATAACAAAGCAAATAAAAAGTTATTTGATGAAGGTATTAATAACATGCGTAACACTTAACTGTCAGATTATGGTCAGCTGGGGGGAGAGAGAATCAGGTGGAGGAAGAGAAGAGGAAGGCAGTGGGCAGCTGCTAGTCCCAAGATGCTTCGAGGCAGATGATTCAGAGGGATATAGCTCCTTAATTAAAAACACAATCTTTGTTTCAAATCCTTAATCCTTATCCCTGGTGACTTATTGCCTCTATCTCCCCAACCTGTCATAGTGAGAGTGACTGAAGTATTTTGAGACTCACTATGTGCCAGGTCATTGTTCTAAGCACTTTATATGTATTTTCTTAGATAATTCTCACAACCATCCCATTTTTAGTTCAGCAATTTGCCCAAGGTCAACCAGCTAGTAAATAGTAAAGTCAGAACTTAAACCGGGGAACTCTGGGCTCAGAACTCAGGGTCTTACTACTGCCTTGGCAGATTTATCTATGACCAGCAATAATATTATTTACCCTAAAAGGTTACTGGAAAGAGATGAAAGGCGCCTGCCCCATAGTAGGTGTTATGGACTGAACTGTGTCTCCTCCAAATTCATATATGAAAGCCCAGACCCCCATTGTGACTATATTTGGAGATAGGGCCATTAAGGAGGTAATTAAGATTAAATGAGGTTGTAAGAGTGGGCCCCTAATCCAACAGGACTGGTGTCCTTTCAAGGGGGAGTGGGGGAAAGAAACACCAGAGCTTGCTCTCTCTCTCTCTCTTTTTTTTTATTTGAGCGTATTACGGGGGTACTAATGTTTAGGTTACATATATTGCCTTTGCCCTGCCCGAGTCAGAGCTTCAAGTGTCCATACCCCAGATGGTGCATACCGCACCCATTAGGTGTGAATATACCCATGCCCCTCCCCCTCCCACCTGCCCAACACCCAATGAATGTTATTCCTATATATGCACATAAGTGTTGATCAATTAATACCAATTTGATGGTGAGTACATGTGGTGCTTGTTTTTCTATTCTCATGATACTTCACTTAGTAGAATGGGCTCCAGCTCTACCCAGGGTAATATAAAAGGTGCTAGATCACCATTGTTTTTTGTGGCTGAGTAGTGCTCCATGGTCTGCATATACCACATTTTATTAATCCACTCATATATTGATGGGCACTTGAGTTGTTTCCACATCTTTGCAATTGTGAATTGTGCTGCATAAACATTCTAGTGCAGATGTCTTTTTTATGGAATGTCTTTTTATCCTTTGGGTAGATGCCCAGTAGTGGGATTGCTGGATCAAATGGTAGTTCTACTTTTCAGAGCTTGCGCTCTCTCTGCATTAACCCAAAGAGGCCATGTACACCTGGAAGGCAGCCACTGACAAGCCAGGAAGAGAGCCCTCACCAGAAGCAAGCCCCCATGATCTTGGACCTCTGTCCTTGAGAACTGTGAGAAAACATATTTCTATTGTTACCCAGTTCATGGCACTTTGTTATGGCAGCTGAGCAGATGGATACAGTTGGTGGTCAGGAAATGTAGCTCTCCTAGTCTGTGGCCCTGCTTCCATGTGGCTCTCCCCCTCCAAAGGCCTCAGGTCTCTGTCATCATCTTGTTACTTTAAAGGATTCTCTATCTGCCTGGAAGCATCTCCAACCCACCCAGCCCTTCCTGCCATAGCCCATTGCCTAATTTCAATACACATTTCCTAATTGTCCCACTCTGGGCCATGCCCTGTGCTGAGTATTTGGAGGCAGAAGAGAAATCAGACACATTCTCTGTCCTGAAGGAATTCTCAGTCTGGTGTGTGTAGGAGGTGGTTGGTGGGAGGAGAAGGAGAGAGGAAGAGACACAGAAACAGGCAGTCCTGAGAGAGCATGAGGAATACCCTTCCAGGGGGCCATACAGAGGGTTGAGGGGCACAGACAAGGGGGATCAGAGGTGGTTATGGACTAGGAGCCTTTCTCTTACATGCCATGGGCCCCTGAACATCGTGGGCTAATGGAGAAAAGATCAAGCTGGTTGTTATGAATGGATTGTTGTTTCTCCTCCAAAATTCATATGTTGAAGCCCCAATGTGATAGCATTAGGAGGTGAGGACTTTGGGTAGGGGTAATTAGGTTTAGATGAGGTCATGAAGGTAGAGCCCCCATGATGGGGTTAGTGACCTTACAAGAAGAGGCAGACACCAGAGCTTCTTCTCTCCACCATACCAGAGTTTCTTCTCTCCACCATACCAGAGCTTCTTCTCTCCACCATGTGAGAGTACAGGAAGAAGCCTTCAAATCAGGAAGTGGGTCCTCGCCATGAACCAAATCTGCCAGCATCTTTTTTTTTTTTTTTTTTTTTGAGACAGAGTCTCACTTTATTGCCCAGGCTAGAGTGAGTGCCGTGGCGTCAGCCTAGCTCACAGCAACCTCAAACTCCTGGGCTCAAGCAATCCTGCTGCCTCAGCCTCCCAAGTAGCTGGGACTACAGGCATGTGCCACCATGCCCGGCTCATTTTTTCTATATATATTAGTTGGCCAATTAATTTCTTTCTATTTATAGTAGAGATGGGGTCTCGCTCTTGCTCAGGCTGGTCTCGAACTCCTGAGCTCAAACGATCCGCCCACCTCGGCCTCCCAGAGAGCTAGGATTACAGGCTTGAGCCACCGCGCCCGGCCTCTGCCAGCATCTTGATCTTGGACTTTCCAGTCTGCAGATCTGTGAGAGATGTCTGTTCTTTAAGCCACCCAGTCTGTGGCACTTTGTTATAGCAGCCCAAGCTGATTCAGACATGAGTTTCTAATAATTTCTATAAATTCAAGGGAGAAAAGAGAAATATGACACCACAAACTTATCTCAAAGGAGAATTGGTAAGCGTCACAGAAGCCTCTTCTCCCCAATATTCATGATTACTTGCTGTCCATCTTTTCCAGAGTCATACATTTCTTTTTTTTCTTTTTTTTTATTTCAGCATATTATGAGGGTACAAATGTTTAGGTTACATGTGTTGCCTTCCCCCCCTTTCACCCCAGAGTCAGAGCTTCAAGTGTGTCCATCCCCCAGATGGTGCGAATCACCCTCATTATGTATGTATAGACCCATCCCCTCCCCCCATCTGCCCAATGCCCTATAAATGTTATTCCTATATGTCCACTTAGGTATTGATCAAATAATACCAATTTGCAGGTGAGTACATGTGTTGCTTATTTGTCCATTCTTGGGATATTTCACTTAGAAGAATGGATTCCAGCTCTATCCAGGAAAATACAAGAGGTGCTATGTCACCATTGTTTCTTATACCTGAATAGTACTGCATGGTATACATATACCACATTTTATTAATCCATTCATGTATTGATGCGCACTGGGGTTGTTTCCACATCTTTACAATTGTGAATTGTGCTGCGATAAACATTCGAGTACAGATGTCTTTTTTATATAGAGTCTTTTGTTATTTTGGGTAGATGCCCAGTAGTGGGATTGCTGGATCAAATGGTAGATCTACTTGTATCGCTTTAAGGTATCTCCATATTGCTTTCCACAGAGGTTGCACTAGTTTGCAGTCTCACAGAGTCATATATTTCTTATAGCCTTTGTGTCACCTCTGAACAATTCCCAGCCAGCTCAGATATTCCGAAGGCAAGAATGCAATCTCCCTTTTGGCAATCTTGAGTTGTCTGGCTTTGGCACAATTTAGGGCAGTGATTCTCTAAGTGTGGCTTGCAGACAACCTGCACCAAAATCACCTAAGGTGCTTATTCAAAATGCAGTCCCAGCTCTCACCCCGGACATACTGATTCTGAACATTTGCAGGTAATGCATAGAATATATATTTTACAGGAGCACTTCAAGTGCTTCTGAGGTATGGTAAGTGGATCTAGAATAAGTATGGGGTGAGGGGAGGGCTTTTGCTGTCTCTCATTTCTGTCCAGGCACAAACTTGTGCTCGAATATTCGTTCTGCCACTTTCTAGCTTGGAGCCTTGGGCAGGTTACTTCACTGAGCCGCAGTTACCTCATCTGTAAAATGGGGATAATAATGTGTGCCACAGTGGATTTTTATGAGTTATTAAATGGTACAAGGAATGCAAAGCCGCTGACACCAAATCTGGCCTATGTTGAGTTAACTTCCTACCATGTCATTGTGGTTTCTGAGGTCTGTGGTTACTTGATTTCAGGTGTGTGGTAATGATCTTGGTCATGTCTCTCCACCTGCCAGTTGTTCTGTGGTCCCTGTGGAGGGAGGAAGGGGTTGGTGGTGGAGTCTGTGTGTGCTTGGCTCCTTGCCAAGCAAAGGGTTAGTTGATTAGTTTTGCTCATGTCATCTTCCAGCAACCACCACCTTTGCTGATTTTGATTTGAAGAGCTGAAAATCTTCCAGCGTAGGTTGAATCTGGGTGTGGGTGTGATTATAAAGTCTCCAAAGAAGGCAACCAAGAGAGGAAACAGTCTCTATAATGAGAAAATGGATTTGATCATGAGCTTTTAAAAGGAGAGATGTTACTCTAACTTTGAGAAGTTCCCAGGCCAACTGAAAAACACGGCTTATACCCTCAAAGAATCCTGATTGATTGGCATAGGCTGGAAGCTCAGAACAATAATAAAAATCCCCCAGAGCAAACAGAGAGAGCAAGTATATGTTAATGGATCAGTCCTCAGGACATTGAAGGGATCAGGACAGGCTGCATTGGAGAAAAAGGCAAATATCAGAAACAGTTGTAGGAGCTGCATCAGTTTGCTATTACTGTGTAACAAAGCACCCCAGTACTCAGTGGTCTAAAACATGAATCATTTATTATCACGCACATGTCAGTGGGACAGCTGGGGCTTGGCTGATCTTGGCTGATCTTGCTCTTGCATCTGCAGGGGAGCTGGGGGCTCTGCCTGGGTCACCTTGGCTCGAGCAGCCCTGCCCTGTGCATCTCTCATCCTCCTCTTGAGACCAGTGGGTTTGGTAGATATGTCCTTCTCCTGATAGTGAAAGAAACTCAAGTGAACAAGCACAACATCACAGATACTTTTCAAATGTCTCTGCCTGTGTCATGCACCCTAATAGTCCATTGGCCACAGCAAGTTGCATGGCTGAGCCCAGAGTCCTCGTTGGAGGACACAGTTATCTGGCCATGGGCATGGATTCAGCAATGGGTGAGGAACTAGGGCCACTGGTGTGCTCTACCATACTCCTGCCCGAGTGTTCCTCAATCCTCCCTTCCCTCCCAATCTGCAGTCATTACTCCCTCTGTGGCGCTTTGTGGCTCTCTTCTGGCTTTGAGCACGACCTGTGTTGCTGCCCTGCATGTGTGGGCAAGGACTTTGTGGTCCTAGAGCCTAGTACGGGGGCTGGTACCTGGCAAGTAATAGTACATGAGAGAGAGAAGAGAGCAAAAAGGGAAGGAAGTAGGAAGACAGGCAACAAAAAAGAGAAGACGGGACAGGCAAGTAGGATAAAGGGAGTGGAGGAGACAGGACAGGAGAGATGTGGGTAGGGTAGGTTGGAGAAAACACCAATGGTTCAGATTGAGCTAAACCACCTGCTTGTCAGCTTCTTGGGCTATTGATCCATTTCTAGGATTTTAAAGCAGTCACTTCTGTATGGAGAAAGAGTATTTATGTTTTTATATGGCATCTCTAATGGCTGCATTTTCCCTGTGGAAGCCTTTGCATGAAAGAAGACTTAGGTTATAGAAATTCTCTGTGTACCCTTAGAAGGAGTAATCAATTTGCCATTTATGATCTGAGCTTCTTTCACTACTGAAATCTCTCCAGTTGCTATACCTCTGAAATGAAGACTGCCTTACTTTACAATGCACAAAGATTGCACTGGAAACGAGGCTGTAGAGGCAGACTCTGAAGTTCTTCTCTTGAAATGCAATTATTTATTTGTTCTGGATGAGGTGCTTCATAGTGTTGCACATTATTTTGAATACACTGAAGGGTAGAAAATATTGATGCCGACAGGGCGAGATGGATTGACTCTGAAATGGCCGTAAGCGATTTGAGGACAAACTCAGGACTGACAGATGAGAGGAGGCAGAATTCCTCATGTGGCTCAAAGGCCTTCGAGGAGGGGCTGCAAAATCCCTTCCAGTTGCCTCGCTGGAGTAAGTCTAAGCTCTTCCAGGCACAGGCTGACGGTTTCAGGACCAGTATGTTTTTGAAGCTTTAGAGAAGGCAGAGGGAGGAAGTAGTTCATGGGGCAGGGGACAAGCTGTCAATAGAGAAGCAAGGATCTGGCATCACAGCCTGAACAGATGACCTGGACATGGGTTGGGAGGAGGAAGAGCAGGGTAGCCCACACGTCAGGGCAGGGCTGAGCTATGGGGCACTGGTACACTGAGAAAGGAAGCCTGAAGGTTGCCATGGACACTGCATGACCTTGGGAAGGTCTCTTAACCACTCTGGGCCTCAGTTTCCCAATTTATCAAATGAGAGGGTTGGGTTAGATCAGGGACCCCTCAAGTTGGGGGTGGGGAGAAGCATTGGGAGGTTGGAAAGTTGGGTTCCAGGCCTTGAACCTCACCTGCCCTGCTTTGCTTTTTCTCCTTCCTGTTTTATATATTGTGTTTCTATGTAAAAAGGGTTTGTTTTTTATTTTTTGCTAAAGCTGTCAGTCTAAAGACCTTTGTGAGCCATTTTTTTTTTTTTTTTTTTTGAGACAGAGTCTCGCTTTATTGCCCAGGCTACAGTGAGTGCCATGGCGTCAGCCTAGCTCACAGCAATCTCAAACTCCTGGGCTCAAGCGATCCTCCTGCCTCAGCCTCCTGAGTAGCTGGGACTACAGGCCTGCGCCACCATGCCCGGGTAATTTTTTCTATATATATGTTAGTTGGCCAATTAATTTCTTTCTATTTATAGTAGAGACAGGGTCTGGCTCTGGCTCAGGCTGGTTTCGAACTCCTGACCTCGAGCAATCCGCCTGCCTCGGCCTCCCAGAGTGCTAGGATTACAGGCGTGAGCCACCGCGCCTGGCCTTCAGATCCCTTTTGATCTGAACAGCACAGTACAGCAGTTGTGGGACCAGGCTATGGGATCACACAGACTGACTGTGGGATCTGGAAAGGCCCGCGGCTAGCCTGCCTCCAGGATGGCTGCATCTCTCCTCCCCTTTTGGGGTGGGAGGCTGGGAGTGGGGTAGGACTGGGGGGTTGGGGAGTGGATGTGGATTTCTTAGAGAAACATGGACGTAAAAGCTTCCGCCTCACAAACTTGTTTGGTAAAATCTCAGGCACACTGTGAAGGCCTTTCAGATGCCCAAAGATGTTGTTACCCGAGACAGTGTACCTACCCTGATCTGAGACTTCTTCCTGCAAGTTCTTCCATTGAGATGCCAAAAGCTGAGACCTGGATTCTCTGAGTCCCAGTAAAACACACCTGAGTGACCCCAGTAGCGTAAGGGATAGCTCTGGCTCTGATACTGACCAGGCCACTAGCTTCGAGCCTCGGTTTCCTCATTCATAAAGTGGCAATAAGAATACCTGTGCTTTTTGTGGGTAAAAATGAGTGAAGTGACGGCATGTGAGAAAGACTTATACAATTCCTCCTCTATCCGCCCCCTCCTTTCTTCCTGGCTTTGCTTGATTTATTTGTTTGTTACTGTGCATGGCCAGGACACACTCCTTCTATAGCATGCCAGGTGAGGTAGAACAGGTGACGACATAGCAAACAAGTACAAAAACAAAGAATAAGAAAAATACACTGCTTCTTATTGCCCATTAACATGAAAATACAGCCATTTATTCCTGTCAGAGGTGCAGAGTGCCTCTTGTGTGCCACTCTGTGCTCACGAGGAGGGGCCTGCCCTTCACACATGAGAATGTGAACTTTTGTTCCCATCCCAGTTGAGAAGTCAATTTATTTGAGAAGACACGGTGATATGACCAAGAATAAAGTGCTCATGCACACAAAGCAAGTCCTGGGGATGGCGCACCCTCCCGGGTGGCCTTCAGTCCTTAGAAAATGATCGAACGCTTTCTAAATGCCTAGGGGTGACCATGAGAAGGGGGGGTGTAAAGTGGCAGAGAGGGTCCAGGTTTTGGTCCGTAAGAATTGCGTGAACTTGGGAAAGTCACTTCTTGTCTTTGAGCCCCAGTTTCCTTGTACATAAAACTGGTTCATGATTTCTGCTTCCCTGGTTGCTGTGGGAATACAGTGAGATCAGGCGATGATCTGTTTCATGGTAAGTGTTCAGAAAATGATGGCTATTACTGTGATTTGGGGGAATAACAGGAGAGATGGTCACATTCATGGTTGTCAGTGTGGGTGCTGCAGTCTGTCCTTGGTGGGGTCTGGCCCTCAGGAGTCATGACCTGAGACCCTCTGCCCAGTGAAAAGGGCTCGGAGTGCCCCCTGCACGTCGCGATTCCGGAGGCTGTAGATGATGGGGTTCAGCATGGGCGTGACTACAGTGTACATGACAGTGGCTACAGAGCCCTGCTCTGCCTTGTATCGGGATGTGGGCTGGAAGTAGACTGCAATGACTGTCCCATAGAAGAGGCCCACCACAGCCAGGTGGGAGGCACAGGTGGACACAGCCCGGAGCCTCCCAGAGGCTGAGGGCAGGCGGAGCACAGCAGCTGCGATGGCCCCATAGGAGGTGAGGATGAGCAGGAAGGGAGTGACCACCACCGCGGCACCCTCGGTGAAGATGAGCAGCTGGATGTGGCGGGTGTCAGAACATGAAAGCCTTAAGAGAGGCTGGTGGTCACAGAAGAAGTGGGGCACTTGGTGGGAGGCACAGAATGATAGGCGGGCCATAAGCAGAATATGCAGGAGGGAGTGGACATGGGACACCAGCCATGCTGTCCCCACCAGGGCCATGCACACAGTCCTGGACATCCTTATGGCATAGTGGAGGGGGTACCGGATGGCCACATAGCGGTCATAGGCCATGGCGGCCAGGAGACAGCTATCAGTTACCCCTAGGGCAAAGAAGAAGTACATTTGGGTCAGGCAGCCAGCCAGGGAGATGGAGCGGTCGTGGGACAGCAAGTTGGCCAACATCTTGGGCACAGTGACGGAGGTAAAGCAGAGATCAGCAAAGGACAAATGGGCCAGCAGGAAGTACATTGGTGCATGAAGGGCTGGACTGGCCTGGATGGCAGCCACGATGAGTCCATTGCCCAGGATGCCTGCCACATACAAGACCAAGAACAGCACAAACAGAGGCCACCGCTGCCCAGGTCTTGTTGTCAGTCCCAGTAGGATGAATGGGGCTCCCTCTGAAGACTCGTTAGCAGCATCCATGGCCAGGCTGGCTGTTCACCTGGAACCTCAGAAGCTCCTTTTATTGAGGGTCATCTTCTCAACTTCTAAGGGCAAACGTGAGGGGCTACATTGCTCCAGGCTTCCTGGCTATGAGAAAAATCATGGGTTTGGAGTTGGATAGCTCTGGCTCCATACAGGTGACTGTGCCCAGTCATTTCACCTCCCTGAACCTTCCTCCTCTCTGGGTCTTAGATTCCCAATCTGTAAAATAAGGGATTTGAACAAGGTGATCTTCAAGGCGACTTCCAACTTCGATACTTTGTGATGTTAAGCAAAAATAGAACAAAAGATATCACCAGTATGTAGACTAGGAAAGGAGGAAAATATGAAAGATCAAACAGAGAGAAGATCAACATAGAAAGATCTGATCATTGGACATTTACTTCAGAAAAGAAAGAGTAGAAAAAAGCCCCAAACAAAACCAAGATAGAGGACAGAAACATACCAAAGAAATACTAGAAAAAAATCCAAATCTAAAGAGCATGTATGTTTATATTAAAATGAACATGAACTCACAACACCTAGACACAAACAGTGAAATTTTAGAACACTGGTGACAAAGAGAAGAATCCAGTATCTCCCAAGGGCATGGGGTGCCATGAGCTAGTGATGTTCAGGTTATCAGACTGCTGTCAAATGTTCATCATCAACAGGAGATGATAGAAAACAGTTGACTAATATCTTCAAATTCTGAAGAAAAATGATTTTGAACTAAGAATTCCATACTAAGTCAAAAAATTAATCAAGGAAAGAATAAAGATATTTTCAGACTTGTAAAAAAAAAAAAACAGAAGAATCTGATGACTCCCCATATCTCTGGAAAACTTTCCTCCACGAAATTGAACACTCACTGAGCACTAAGCAGACACACATCCCTTTGTGAGAAACTTGTGCTAACAGTCAGACCTATCTGCTAAGGTGCAGAGACTTAACTCTTAAGGACAGGGCAACTTGGTTTTGATGCTTCTGTTTTTTCAGAGAAAAACAGAATCTCAATGCAGAAATCTTGGAAAATTCTCTAAGAAGGAGTCTTTAAAGGAGAGAGATTTTAGGGTGTGGGTTTGCTGAAGACTATGCTGACATTACCTCTGGAGGGAATGGCCTCCTAATTTCTTTCCACATCCTTCTCTAGTAAAAAAGAAAATTAAAAATCAAGTGATGGGCCTCACTACCCCACCGTCTTCCTTTATTCCTCCATTGGTTAAGAGGAATCTTCTGGATTTGGCTCCCTGTAGAGCATCTTTTCTCAAACTCCCAATCATGTCCCGCTTTCTAAGAGGGGAAGAGGATTGGGTTATTGGGTAGGGTGGAGGGGAAGCCTGTTTATATAACCACTTTTGGAAACTGGACCTGCTCTGATCAGTGTCTAAATTGTTACCAATAAACATTCAAGTATACTGAGTGGTTTGCAGAAACTTTAATAGGTACTCTCTCTCTCTCTCTCTCTCTCTCTCACACACACACACACACACACACACACGTGGGCATGCAGACATGTGCAGACTGAAGCTGGTCTCTGCAAATACATAGGAACACTGAATCATATGCAGAAATGCATACATGCACTCACACCCAAGTGAGCAGACAAACATACTCACAGGATCCAAAGACCCAGATTACACACATAAACACAAGGAGAAATGCAAGCACAACATAGCACTGAGGCCAGAGGGTAACAATCATTCACATCCTCCCGTGCGTGGAGGCACATGGTACCATGCACCACTAATGTGACCCATCATGCACATTCGTTGACCCCCTGCTCTGTGTGAGGACTCTACCTGGTGCCCATTCATGCACACCCAGTCACGCCCAATCCCCTCATTGATGATGCAATCACATCTTTGTGTACAGCCTCCCCGCTTCACGTACATGGCTTCACTCACGTAGGCTCATGATGGATCACAGCCGAGATGTGCCACCCAAGAGGGGCACATCCACATACACACTGTTGCTACCCACCACAGTGACACACAATTACAGCCTCACAAACAACACACGCTCTCCTACTCACACGTACGACTCATGCCCACAGTCACACCCAGCAAGACTGATCTGTGCACTCTGCAGCCTGGCCCTTTGTGCTCAGGTGTATTCTCTGGCATCTGCATATCACAGGAGGGAGCCACAGCAGGGGCCAGGAGTGGGTTGTCACTGGAGGGTCTGAGGAGGGAGTGACTGGCCATACTTATGGGGTTTAGTGCCTTAGCTTCTCCCCAGAGGGAACACCCCCCTTCCCTGGCCTCCATCCCTGGGGCACGAGGCAGCTCAGCTCTGGGGCTTGTTACTCTTCCTCTCGAGGGCCCAATTTGATGGAGGAGGGGTGGTTAGTTCTGCCTCCAACTCAGGGAACATTCAGGAGCCCTGTGCATGGCAAAGCTGCTGCTCCTCTGTCCCTGCCTTGTGAAGACCAGATAGAAGGGTCGGGCTGACCTCTGGGCCCCCAGCAGAGTGACTGAGGAACCCAGGGTTTACAGCTTTAGCTTCTGGGGGCAACCCTCCTGCTCAGCTGTAGGAAGTGTAGGAGCGTGGGAGGGATTGTACCTCAGTGACGGTGGCAATATGTAAAGCTGTGTTTGTGAGAGTGATTGTGTCCCTGTGCCACTGTACATGAGCTTGGATGTGTGTCTGAGTGTACACCTGCATCTGTGTCTGTGTGGGTGGCCAGGCCTATGAGAGCGTTTCTTTGGCAATGAATATTTCTGGTAGGAGATTGGGTCTATATTGAGAGGGTGTGTGTTTCTGTGTATGTATTGCAGTATGAGAGAATTGAGCCTGTATGTAGCATTCCAGGTGGGAATGGCTTTGCCCGGCACAGTGCTGGGACAACCATAAAGGAAGATTTTGAATATATGAATTTTCAATGATTCCCTATTGTCTGTCAAACAAAGTCCAAGTTCCCTACCTAATATTCGAGCCACAGGGTGTCCTTCTCATTCCCAGATTCTCAATCTTCAGACTTCCCCCTACTTCGTTTCCAATACACCTCTCTCTCTAGCCAGTTACATTGGTCTCCTTAGAGTCTTCTGCACATGCTTATTTCATTTCCACGCCTTTGTGTATACTTGCTGCTTACAATGGAATGCCCCTTCCCTGCAATTTCCACCTATGTTGCAGGGCCCAGCTTATTTTGTGCAGTGAGTGCCCCAGTCTTCCTCACCCCAAATCTGCTCCTGTCCTCTCTGCCTATCTTAGTAAATGGTGTTGAAGGGAAATGCTTTCTCAGAATTGGGCAAGTTCTACTGAGCATCTCACTGTAGTAGGGGTCTGACTGTTTCTCTTCCTTCATTCTCTGTGTTGGGCTCTGTCTCTGTCTTCCAATCCCTCCCTCTTCACTCTTGTTTGTTTTCTTATCTATCAAGTAGGCCCCCATTTAATAGCCTGCAACTTTCTCTTTCATCTAGTTGATTCCTAGGATTTATGTGATTATTACGTCTGGCTCCTCCATGGATGCTGAATACATGGGAAGACCCATGGATGTCCTGTAGGGCTAAGATGACGGAAGGGGCCATATCTCTCTGGAAACTTTGTCCTGATCATGGTGGGTGCTGTATGTCACGAGAGCCCATGAACCAACAAAAAGGAAAAAGGAGCTCTTTGAGTTTAAACATCACTGAATTGGGGATAAACCTTAAACTTGCAGTCCTATAGCTGCCAACTCTTCCAGTAAAGCCTCCAACTTTTGTCATGGCATCTGAGTTGTTATGATGACAAAAGAAAGAGGAGTTGGGGAAGAGGGAAAGGATGCTCAAACCTTGTGGTAGGAGAAGGGGTTTTAATCTGTTTAAGCCTTTGTCAAATGTGCGGAGTTTGGGATGTTATACCTCTGCTCTCAAGATGCTGGTTCATCAGAAAATAGAGTGATCAACCATGTTGATTTGCCTAGGACTGAGGGTGATCTTGGGATATGAGACTTGGAGTTTTAAAACTGGGACAGTTCTGGAGAAACCAGGACAAGAAGGTTACTCCATCAGGAAACCTACAAAGTTCTCTAAGATTGAAGGAGGTGGTCTTATCCATATTCTTCTCTCCATTAGCCTGGGACCTCCAAGAAGGCCATAGTTGCTAAGACAGAGGGTCCTGGTCCTAGTGATAAGGGGCATCACCTTCCCAGGGAGCCAGGCTGAAGCCTTCAGCCTTCCTGCAGTCTAAGTGCCAGGTGGCTTATTTCTGTCTGAAGGGGGAGTGTGGAAGGGTGAGGCCAGCCCCTGTCTGGAGCCCTGGGAAGAGTCTCTGTGCTGAGCCTCTGAGAAGCACTGTTTGAGTCCCACACCTTTCCCATCCACCCATGGCCTCACCTCAGCCGCAATCGGGGGAACTGTATGGGAATTGGGCAGGGCTGATGTTTGCTCTGGCCATGCTCCACCTCTTCTTGGAAGCTCCTGCCTGTAACTCCCAGGGTCCGCTCCTGCCTGCTTCTGCATGCAGGGGCTTCCCAGGCAGAACACAGTGCCTTGGGCCTTGTCCATGTGTAAATGATTCATGGAGACCAGAGAAATCTGTCAAAATCTGTCAAAATTCATCTACTCTGGGTAGATGAAGGTCCCAAGAGCACTGGGTCTCGGAAGGGGTGTCCACCATGATCCAAGGCTTGGGGCACTGTAGTTAGCATTGCCCAAGAGGTCAGGGTTATGGTATTCCATCTCCTAATACCAACCCTGCCTCTGGAGGCTGTGATCTTACCAGAAGGCCATCATGATATTAACCCTCCTCACCCACATGCTATCTAAGCATGCTCATAACTCTGAATGAAAGTTAACTTAAATCCACCAGGCACTAACAGGTACCCTTAAGCTTTAAGAAACATTAACCATTATCTATAACCTCAACTAAGTCTTAAAGTGACCCAAAACATGTCAATTTGATACCTAAAATATTCTTATATGTAACTCTAATTTATCCTAGCTTAACGATAATAATAAGACTGTGACTTAAACTTACCATAAACATTCCCCACACACCAACTTAAATTTAATACATACTGAACTCTAACTCCAGTTTAATTTAGCAATACAAATGAAACCTTAACTCCAATCTTATTTAGTCCTGCATTCTAACACTAACCCTAAAATATTTCTAACAAGATTCAAGTTTATCCAAATCTACTACTAAAAACCAACATCATAAAATTGGTTACCACATCATAAAATTTACATCATTTAAATCAAATCTTAAATTTGCCTGATTGCTTCTTAATTCTACCTAACCCTAACCTACCCTAATCCTAATCCTACTCTTAGCCATATCCTGAACCCTAATCCTAACCCTATTCCAACCATAACCATAATTCTGACCCTTTCCTAACTTCTATCATATGCCTGGACTAGTCTAACCTTGGCCAAATCCAAGCCCAATTGTTGATATTTTAGAAATAAGCTTGTGTGTGTTCTGGTTTGAGCCATTTCCCTGGGAGATAGAATCCACAGGCCACAAGGAAGGGATGTTCGCCTCATTGGATTCAGTCCCATTCTCTGGTATGAGTGGGTCTGAAGACGCTCTCCTGACATCAAGGGGAAGCAGACTCACTGGCCATAAAGAACCTTGCAAGAGCAAGAATCTAAGAAAACTTGGAACCAACAGGGCTCTCACTTGGCGTTTCTGGGGATCAGGCTCTTATAAGCATAGGTGGTAAACAAACCTGTGCTCCTTCTTGTAACATGGAGGAGCTTTGTGCTTTGAATGTTGAGGAACCTAAGGCAGCTCAACAGCAACACTAACCCACTTGGGTGTGGCTCTAGGTGTAGCCCTAGTTTACTCCCAAGTTCTTGCCTCCATCCTGAATGCTTTCCTTCTCCCTCCCCACCCTTATCGTCCCTTAAACAATGACAAGAGACATCTGAGCCAGAGGTACATCTGTCTTTACCCACAGTGACAGGAGCCGTAAAAGGTGTCCTACCCATGTCTTCATAGTCAGACCTAACCAGCCTCCCTGGACCAGTCACTGGTGTCCCTGCTCTGGGCTGCAGAATCGGCTCCACGTCCGCCTCAGGGCCTCCTTGACTTCCTTGTTGCGAAGGCTGTAGATGAGCGGGTTGAGAGCTGGGATGACAAGGGTGTAGAACACAGAGGCCATCTTGTCAGTGTCCAGGGCATAGCTGGAGCTGGGACGCAAGTACATGAAAATGAGTGTCCCATATAGCATGGCCACAGCCGTGAGGTGGGAGCCACAGGTGGAGGCTGCTCGCCGGCGGCCCTCAGCCGAGCGCATGCAGATCACGGCCCCAGCAATAAAACCATAAGACACGGCAATAGCCAACACGGTGGCTGTCTGGATGAAGCCACAGACAGCAAAGAGGAGGAGTTCGTTGAGGCTGGTGTCGTTGCACGAGATGGCCAGCAGTGGAGGGATGTCGCAGAAGAAGCTATTGATCTCCCGGGAGTGGCAGAAGCTCAGGCGGAAAGTGAAGGCTGTGTGGACAAAAGCGCTCACTGCCCCACCCAGGCCCGATGCTCCCAGCAAGGCCAGGCATAGACGCCGGGACATGGCTGTTGTATAGAGAAGTGGGTTTCCGATAGCCACATAGCGGTCATAGGCCATGACTGCCAACAGACAACACTCCGCGTCAGCCAGCCCTGCAAAGACAAACATCTGCAGGGCGCAGGCTGCATAAGGGATGGTGGCACAGGGCAGCAGCAGGTCCACTAGCATCTTGGGGCTGATGGCTGAGGAATAGCAGGCGTCTAGCAGGGAGAGGTTGGCCAGGAAGAAGTACATAGGCGTGTGCAGCCGGGCATCCACACAGATCAGCAGCACCATGCCCACATTGCCCAGCAGGCTCACCAGGTAGATGGGCAGGAAGATCAGGAAGAGGGTCACACGCAGGTCCCAGCGATCTGTGATGCCCAAGAGGATGAACTCAGCAGGTGCCTCCCAGGCCCTGGTGAGGTTTTCTGGGTTCATCCTGCTGGACAGAGACTGAGGAGAGGCAGAGCCAGAGGGAGACAAGAGAAAGGTCATGACCATCATGAAGGAGAACGCACATTGGGAGTCAGGTGGGCGGCCAACTCCTTATGTGTTTCAGTCTGTCCACATGGAAAGCAAACACCACTCACCTTTACAAAGTGAGGAGCAGAGCTTCTTTGAGTGCCTTCCCATTTCTCCATCTGTAAAATGGGAGCAACGAGATTTCAGGGATTATAAATTGCTTTGAAATTTTTGGGTACAAGGACCCCAAAACTTCAGTTAAATAGTTATTGTGGAGTGTGTTGTGCGTTCATGCATGGACACAAAACATAGAGTTAATTCTACATTAACTTTTCTCTTTTGCCTTGCTACCCAGGAGAAGCAACCCTGGCATTCTAGGGTTGGTTAGGTCAGTGTGGGACTTGCTACCGTAACAGGAGGACTCAGGTTTCCACAAGGAGCAATTTCTGGGTTTGCCGTTAGGTGCGAACTGGTGCTAGAAAGGAACTGGAAGACTGCAGGTTCCTGGACTTTCAGGCTCCTGGTTCCATTTAGCCCTCTTGTCTTTTCTAATCCTTCCAACATTCTTGTTTAAGACACTCTATGAGCACAAGAGATACAGGTGTCAATATGACAGATCTATCCTTTTATGCCCAATTTTAATTTCTGCCTTTCCTTTGAATCTATTTCCAGCCATCAAAATCTATTTTGGCTAAATGTTAAGGGACTTGTGATATATCCTCCCACAGTATTGCTTTAGTTTTGTGTAATCACCTCCCCAAGAGGTATTTTAAAAGAAATTGGATTCTGCAATTTAACATAGGCTGCCATCCAATGGGGTGATGTAACACAGTCTCATGGCTGGAGCCATTAGGTCAGAGATGGAGATTTGTATTATGTCCCCATTGTGTGACCAAGGCAGACATGGCTAATCAGTCATGCTACTCATTCTCACTGAACTCAGACTAGCCTTACAATCCTTATCTTAGTGCTTGTGGAAGTCACTGCCTGAGGGTTGGGGTTGGCAGGGAAGATGAATCACATGTGTTATCCTTTGGTTAGGTGATCAATATATGTTGGACAATTTTCTAGAAGTGAAAATACCAGGCCAAAGAGTATATGCATTTTATTTTATAGATATTGTCAAATTGCTCTTAAATTATGCTGTACCAATGTATATTTCCACTAGCTGTACATAAGAGTACATGGTTTCCAACATTCTCCACAATATTATTTTCAGACTTTTTGATCTTTGCTAAGTTGATATGTAAAAGAACCTCATCGTAGTCTTAATTTACATTTATCTTATTATGAATAAGAATGAACATTATTTCATAAGGTTAAGAATCTCTTGTATTTCTTTTTTTGTGAATTCTCTGCTCACATTCTTTGTCAACTTTGTGTTGAATTTTTGGTCTTTGTTGTATTAATTTGGAGAAATTTTTTATATATTGCGGAAATTGGCTTTGTGGTAATTACATAATTATACATTTATATTTTGTTGTTAGTCTTTTGGCTTTATGGTTCTTTTCCTCTATAAAAATTACCTTTTTGTTTTACATAATGGAATTTATAATTTTTTTATAAGTTTTAGCTTTTATGTTATACATTGAAGCCCCCTTTCCATTCTAAGATTATAAAAATATTTTCCCATGTATTTCTTCTATTTTCATAGTTACATTTTTTAATGGTTACATATTTAGTCCATTTGGAATTTATTTTGGTGCAAGTTGTAAAGTGAGGATCCAACTTAATTTTTTTGCATCAAAAATTACAGATAAAATGGGAGTCAGAAGGAAACTCAGAGTTCAATATCATGATAAAATTGTCCAGGGTACCCTCTTCTTGGCTGTAAAGCTCTATGAGGATGGAGACAATGTCTCTTTCACTGTTATTGCCAAGAACCTGGCACAGTCTGGCTCACAATAGGTGCTCAGTGAATCTTTGTGGAATAAGAGAGCAGTTCCCTTATATGTTCACTGGAACTGCTGAAGCCTTTTATGCATCTCATTCTGCAACTGAGAGACTTCAGTCCACCCACCCTCACCCCTAGGATTAGGGTGACCAACTGTCCCAGTTTGCCTGGGACTGTCCCGGGTTAGTCTGGAAAGTCCTCTGTCCCAGGAAACTCCTCAGTCCCAGGCAAACCTGTACAGTCGGTCACCATACCTGGGATAATTCTTCCTTCCCCAAGAACCCAAGGAGCATTCTTGGGAGAAGCCTGTGTCAGGACCTGCTACTCTAACTGAAGAAAGGTTTTGCCTTCATGTGCCCGAGTTTCTATCTCTTGCAAAATTTACTGAGCACAGCCTGGCTCAGTCTGGATCAATACCTGTTGGCTTCTGGCCTTTGTTTCTCCTCCTGCTACTACCCCTTCAGTATTTGTTCTTGGTGGGACAGCTGGTGGGTTATTGGTTTGTTAGGACATACCTAGAAAGTGGAGGTGGGTGGGGAGCTCTTCCAGCACAGCAGCTTCAGTGCAGCCTTGGGGCTGAGACTGGCATGGGAGGTAGCAGGGTCGAGCCCCACCCCAGAGGTAGGAATGAGGGGACTTGTAGTCTTCGTGGGCCCTGAGGGAATGGCATCTTTCTGTTTTCCTCCTGTATCCTCCTTTTTTTTCTGCTGTCCCAGAGTCCGTGGAGACTCTCCTCACATCCTCTGAGGACTCTGACAACTGGTGGCAGGGGAATGCCAGGGATGATTCACTCTTCGGTGCCTGGGGAGATTGGAGAAGTTTGGCTGAGTGGGTCCCTGGGCTCTGTGTGGGGAAGACAGTCATACTCCTAGATGAGAGGAGTTCCTTTGGCTCACTTTCCTCATATTCTTTGGGATTCAATTTTTTTATTATGCTTTAGAATATTTGAAGCCATTTTGCACAATCCCAAATTCTTCTTGTGGTCCTCCTAATGCGCCACACTGATCCTCTTGCCTGAAAGGTCTTCTTTCTTCCTTGTCTACCTGGTAAACTCTTCCTTTTTGTTGCAGAACCAGCTCAAATATTACCATCTGCAGGAAGCCTTCCTGCCTCTGCAGCAGAGCCACTTTCCCTCTGCACATCTTGGACATGTGCATATAAGACCAGAATTTGAGACAGAAAGGAAATAGATGAATGTGTCTGACACTGTGCTAGACTCAAAGCAACCTGAGGCCAGGGCCAGGCATGGAGTAAACACTCAGGAAATTAAATCAGAACTCTTGGGGGTGGGTCCAATCATAGGTGATTTTTAAAAGCTGTCAGGACTTAAAACTACTTGGAATGTTCACCTAGGATTGAGAGCCACTCACTAAGAAATGGAAATAGGGCCAAGTGGCTCAGGCTCGGGGGACTACATGGCTGTGGGGTGGGACTGCAAACACAAGTTCTTCCCATAGTTCCGTGGTTGCCACAGTGCTTGGGCTCATGGAGGTGGAAAAGCTTCCAAGTAACTTGGTAGCCCACTGATCACCAAAGGAGCGTGGGAAGGAGAAAGGGATCCCCACTTATCCCTTCACTGGGCTCTGAGACTCTCTGGGTTTTTTTCGTGCCGATATATTTTTTTCCTTTTTCCTCTTCCTTCTCTGCTTTGCAGTTTTCCTCTGTGAGCTCCCCGGCAGGCTCCGGTACTTCTTCCACTGACTTACATCTGAACTGTGTCCTTTCTCCCCTCTTTTATCTGAAACCCTTCCTTCCCTCCGGGAAGGTCCAGTAAGCAATGTGTATTCTAGTCAGTCACCTGGCCCCTAGCCCCCTGTTTTTCTTCATGTGGGTGTTTTGCTATAAATTTTCCGTCTTAGAACTGCTTTTGCTACATTCCGTAAGTTTTAGTAGATTGTATTTCCATTTTTGTTTGTCTCAAGATTATTTTTTTTATTTCCTTTTTGAGGTCTTCTTTGATCCATTGACTGTTCAGGGGTGTGTTGTTTAATTTCCACATTTTTGTGAAGTTTATGATTTTTCCATTGTTATTGATTTCTAGTTTTATAACATTGTGGTTGGAAAAAAATACTTGACATGATTTAATCTTCTTGAATTTGTTAAGACTTTTTTTTTTATGGTCCAACATATGATCTGTTCTGGAGAATGTTCTATGTATGCTTGAAAAGAATATGTATTCTACCGTTGTTGGATGGAATATTCTTTATGTATCTGTTAGGTATATTTGATTATCTGGATGATCTATTCATTTGTGATAGTGGAGTATTAAAATATTCTAGTATTTTTTGTTTTTTATTTCTCCTTTCAGTTCTGTTAGTATTTGTTTTGTATATTTAGCTGTCTGATTTGTGATGCATAACAATTTACTATTGTTATATATTTTTGATGAATTAACCCTTTTATTTTATTTTATTTTTTGAGACAGAGTCTTGCTCTGTCACCTGGGTTAGAGTGCTGTGGCATCAGCCTAGCTCACAGCAACCTCAAACTCCTGGGCTCAAGTGATCCTCCTGCCTTAGCCTCCTAAGTAAGTGGGACTACAGTCATGTGCTACAACACTCAGCTAATTTTTCTATTTTTTTAACATTAAAAATTTAATAAACTAAGTAAGCATTTCAAAAAAATGATTGATGAATGATTAATATTTTTATATACAAGTTCACATAAATTAATAATACAACACTAAAACAAAAGGCAACGTGAAAAGCAAGCCACAAAAGAAGAAATTATAGTGAATGAGCATAAAAGGAAATGTTTGTTTTTTTTGCAATTGAAGAAAGGTAAATTGGTTAGCTTTTCGGCTAAGAATTTTTTTCCCACGTGAATTCTTTTTTTTTTAGCGTATTATGGGGGTACAAGTGTTAAGGTTACATATATTGCCCATGCCCCCATCCTCCATCGAGTAAGAGCTTCAAGCATGTTCATCCCCCAAATGTTGCACATCTTACTTGTTGTGGTTGTATATACCCATTCCTTCCTCCCCCATCTCACCCTCCCGACACCCGATAAATGTTACTCCTACATGTCCACTTAGGTGTTGATCCGTTAATACCAATTTGCTGGTGAGTACATGTGGTGCTTATTTTTCCATTCTTGAGATACTTCACTTAGTAGAATGGGTTCCAGCTGTATCCAGGAAAATACAAGAGGTGCTAGATCACCATTGTTTCTTAAAGCTGAGTAGTATTCCATGGTATACATATACCACATTTATTAATCATGAATTGATGGGCACTTGGGTTGTTTCCACAGCTTTGCAATTGTGAATCGTGCTGCTATAAATATTCAAGTGCAGGTGTCTTTTTCATAAAGTGACTTTTGATCTTTCGGGTAGATGCCCCGTAGTGGAATTGCTGGATCAAATGGTAGATCCACTTGTATTGCATTGAGGTATTTCCATATTGCTTTCCACAGAGGTTAAACTAGTTTGCAGTCCCACCAGCAGTGTAGGAGTGTTCCTCTCCACAACCACACCAGCATTTGTTGTTTGGGGACTTTTTGATAAAGGCCATTCTCACTGGAGTTAAGTGATATCTCATTGTGGTTTTGATTTGCATTTCCCTGATGATTAGAGATGTTGAACATTTTTTCATATATTTGTTGGCCATTATTCTGTCTTCTTTTGAGAAGTTTGTGTTCATGTCCTTTGCCCATTTTTTGATAGGGTTGTTTGATTTTTTCTTGCTGATTTTCCTTAGTTCTAAATAGATTCTAGTTATCAGCCCTTTATCAGATGTGTAGCTTGCAAAAATTTTCTCCCATTCTGTGGGTTGTCTGTTGGCTCTCTTGACAGTTTCATTGGCTTTGCAGAAGATTTTTAATTTGATCAGGTCCCATTTATTTATTTTTGTTGCTGTTGTGATTGCCTTTGGGGTCTTCTCCATAAATTCTTTGCCTAGGCCAATGTCTAGAAGAGTATTTCCAATGTTACCCTCTAGAATTCTAATAGTTTCACACCTAAGATTCAAGTCTGTTACTCAGCGTGAGTTGATTTTTGTGAGAGGTGAAAGGTGTGGGTCTTGTTTCAGTCTTCTACATGTGGCTATCCAGTTTTCCCAGCACCATTTATTGAATAAGGATTCTTTTCCCGAGTGTATGTTTTTGTCTGCTTTGTCGAAGATTAGTTTGCTATATGAGGCTGGTTTTATATCTGGGTTCTCGGTTCTGTTCCACTCGTCAATGTCCCTGTTCTTGTGTCAGTAAAAAGGCTGTTTTAATTACTATAGCCTTGTAGTATAGTTTGAAGTCTGGAAAATTGATACCTCCTATTTGTTCTTAGTGCCTAGGATTGATTTTGCTATACGGGGTCTTCTCTGGCTCCATACGAAGCATAAAATTATTTTTTCTATGTCTGTGAAAAATGATGATGGTATTTTGATAGAGATTGCATTGACTCTGTAGGTCACTTTGGGGAGTATAGACATTTTAACAATGTTGATTTTGCTGATCCATGAGCATGGTATATTCTTCCACCTGTTTATGTCCTCTGCTATTTCCTTCTTCAGTGTGTCATAGTTCTCCCTGTATAGGTCTTTTACCTCCTTAGTTAAATATATTCCAAGGTACTTAATTTTCTTTGTTGCTATTTTGAAGGGAATTGAGTCTTTGATTTGGTTCTCACTTTTACTGTTGTAGGCGTATATGAATGCCACTGTTACTGTGTATGATTTTGTATCCTGAGACTTTACCAAATTCATTTATCAGATCAAGGAGTCTCATGGTTGAATCCTTGGGGTTTTCTAAGTATAATATCATGTCATCAGCAAAGAGTGAGAGTTTGATCTCTCCTGCTCCCATTTGGACACCCTTAATTCCGCTTTCTTGTTTGATTGCTGTAGCAAGGACTTCCAGCACTATGTTGAATAGAAGTGGAGATAGTGGGCAACCTTGTCTTGTTCCAGTTCTAAGTGGGAATGCTTTCAATTTTTCCCCATTCAGTATGATATTGGCTGTGGGTTTGTCATATATGGCTTGTATCATTTTTAGGTAGGCCCCATCTATGCCTACTTTGTTGAGCATTCTTATCATAAAAGGGTGTTGAATTTTGTCAAATGCTTTTTCTGCATCTATTGAGAGGATCATATGGTCTTTGTTTTTGCTTCTGTTTATATGGTGAATTACATTTATATATTTGCATATGTTGAACCATCCCTGCATCCCTGGGATGAAGCCCACTGGTTGTGATGAATTATTTTCTTGACAAGCACCTGGATTTGATTGGCTAGGATTTGATTGGCTAGGATTTGATTGGCTAGGATTTGATTGGCTAGGATTTTGTTGAGGATTTTTGCATCTATATCCATAAGGGATATTGGTCTGTAGTTTTCTCTTTTTGTTGCATCCTTTCTTGGTTTTGGTATCAGGGTTATGTTCACTTCATAAAATGTGTTGGGGAGGATTCCATCCTTGTCGAAGTTGTGGAATAATTTCTGCAGGATAGGCACCAGTTCTTCTTTGTAGGTGTGGTAAAATTCGGGTGTGAAACCATCTGGTCCAGGACTTTTCTTTTTAGGAAGGTTTTTGATTGCGGTTTCAATTTCAGTACTTGATATTGGTCTGTTCAGGAATTCTATTTCTTCCTGGTTGAGCCTAGGGAGGCTGTGTGTTTCTAAGAAATTATCCATTTCCTGCACATTTCCAGTTTGTGTGCATAGAGGTTTTTGTAGTATTCATAAATTATATCTTGTATCTCTGTGGCATCCATTGTAATTTCTCCTTTATTGTTCCTGATGGAGCTTATTAGAGATTTTTCTTTTCTGCTTTTCATTAGTCTAGCCATGGTGTGTCAATTTTGTTTATTTTTTCAAATAACCAACTTTTTGTTTTATTAATCTTCTGTATAGTTTCCCTGTTGTGAATTTCATTTAGTTCTGATTTGATCTTAATGATTTCACTTCTTCTGCTGGGTTTGGGGTTGGTCTGTTCTTTTTCCAGCTCTTTGAGACGATTCATTAGGTTGTCTATTTGTGATGTTTTCGACTTTTGGATATAGGCATTTATGGAAATAAACTTTTCTCTCAGGACTGCTTTAGCTGTGTCCCACAGGTTTTGGTAACTTGTGTCACCTTTGTTGTTTAGTTCAAAGAATCTTTTGATTTCCATCTTGATTTCCTTGTTTATGAAGTGGTCATTCCGTAGAAGGTTGTTTAGTTTCCATGACTTTGTGTAGAAATGAGGACTCCTGTTCGGATCGATTTCTACATTTATTCCATTGAGGTCTGAAAAGATACATGGTATAATTTCTATTTTTTAAAAATTATTTGAGACGTGCTTTGTGTCCTAGATATGGTCAATCTTAGAGAATGACCCATGAGCTGATGAGAAGAACGTATATTCAGTGGTTTTGGGGTAGAATGTCCTGTAAATGTCAGTTAGGCCCATTTGTTCTAGGGTTCTGTTTAAATCCATTATTTCTTTGTTGATTTTCTGTTTGGAGGATCTGTCCTGTGCTGTCAGTGGGGTGTTAGTCTCCAACTGTTATGATGTTGTTGTTTATCCATTTGTTTAGATCAAGTAGAGTTTGGTTTATGAATCTGGGCGCATCAAAGTTGGGTGCATATATATTTAGAATTGTTATGTCTTTTTGTTGAACTGTACCCTTCACCACTATATAGTGACCTTCTTTGTCTTTTATTACTTTTGTTGATTTAAAAACTAAGTTCTGTGTAATCAGCACTGTCACACAAGCTTTCTTTTGGCTTCCATTTGCTTGAAATATTGTTCTCCATACCTTTACCTTTAGTCTAATTGAATCCTTGCAGGTTAGATGTGTTTCCTGAAGGCAGCAGATACTTGGCTGGTGTTTTTTTATACATTCGGCCAGCCTATGTATCTTGAGTGGGGAGTTCAAGCCATTCACATTTATTGAGATAACTGATAGGTGGGGCAGATTTCTGTTCATTACCTTGGCTTGAACTTTGTTGCTTTGTTTTCTCTCTTGAGCCATTGTAGTATCTGGGCTTTGATCTTTAGCTTTGAGTAGATTTACATTTGTGAGTGTTTATTGTGTTGATCCGTGGGTAACACTGTTTTGAGTACTTCTTGAAGGGCTGGTCTTGTCTTGGTGAATTCCCTCAGTCTTTGCTTATCTGAGAATGTCTTGATATCTCCTTCACATACAAAACTTAGTTTTTGAGGGAATGAGATTCTAGGCTGGGCATTGTTTTGTTTCAGAAGAGTGAGAATCAGGCCCCAGTCTCTCCTTGCTTGTAAAGTTTCAGTAGAGAAGTCTGGTGTTATTTGAATTGACTTTCCCTTGTATATTACTTGCTTCTTTCATCTTACAGGTCTTAGAAGGGCCTCTTTAGTTGATATTTTGGTCAGTCTGATGACTGCATGTCGTGATGTCTTCCTGTTTGCATTGAACCTCCCAGGGGTCCTCTGAGCTTCTTGAACTTGTATATCTAGATTTTTAGCAAGGACTGGGAAATTTTCCTCTATTGTATCTTCAGATAACTTGTCCAACCCTTGAGTGTTTTCTTCTTCCCCTTCTGGCAACCCTATGACCCTCACATTAGGTTTCTTCACGTAATCCCACATCTCTTGTAGGCATTGCTCTTTTCTCTTGTTTCTCTGCTCTATGTCTGTAACTGCTTTATTTAATTGGAAGGTGTTATCTTCAATCTCTGAGATTCTTTTTTCTATTTGATCTACCCTGTTATTGAGGCTTTCGACTGTATTTTGTAGTTCCCTGAATTGATTCTTCATTTCCAAGAGTTTGGTTAAACTTTTCTTCATTGTATCGATTTCTTTAGTGAATTTTTATTCCAGGTCCTTGAGGCTTTTTGTAGTTTCTTTGTGTTGGTTATCCAGTTGTTCTTGCAGGTTGCTGAATTTTCTTATGATCCACATTCAAAATTCCTCTTCTGTCACTTTGGTTGCCTGATTTTGGTTGGTGTCTGTTTCTAAGGTGGTGGTGCTCCTCTTGGGGGTGTGGTTTCTGTTTGGTTCTTCATATTTCCGGAGTTCCTTCGTTGATTTCTTCTCATGTTGATCAGTTGTTGCTTCTTTCCTTTAGGTTTTCGTTTGGGTATTCACACGCCTTGTTTAGTTTCTGAGCCTGTAGGTGGTGTCTGTGGGTGAGATTTGACCACTCCCTGTATAATGAGTCAGTAGGTGCCGTGAAAAGGGTGTGCAGGATGTCCTCCCTGTCAGTAGGTGGTGCTTGCTTGGAGGAACAGGCTATGATGTTGTTTTTGTGACCTGTGACCAGCTCTTGTTCCTTTAGAGAGGCGCTCTAGTGCCTCAGGTGGTCGGTGGGGCCCTGGGACTTCCAGGTGTGTCCTTTTCTCCCCCTCAGTGAGGGCTGGTCTGGGAGTGAGTCTGGATGGAGCTGGGTTGGGTAAGCCTGCCCTCAGACACCACCAGTACCATTAGCAGGGGTCAAAGTTCTGTTCTCTGCTTCCAGGAAAAGCTGTCAGGGAGGGGCTGGAATGACCCCGCTCAGTCAGAAAGTCTACCTGTGGGGTGGAGCTGCCTGAGACCCGCAATCTGGAGCAGGCCTCACTTCTTTCCACCCTCCCCAACTCTGCGGCTACTCCTGGGCCTCTGCCAGCAGGCCAGACCTCATGCCACCGGGCCTCCCCTGGCTGTCATGCCAGCTGGGAGGTTCCCTGTGCAGGAATGCCACCTGGGCTGGGTGCACAGCCTCCCTTTGGGAGAAGGGTTGCCCTCTAGGACGCTGATCTGTCTCTGAAGGCACACACACCTCAGTAGGCTGTTCGTGTATATCCGCTCTGTGCCCTGGGCAATGCGAGATCTGGGTGCAGGGGATCTGGTCTGCAGGTCTGACCTCTGGGCCCCAGAGTTCAAGCTGTATCCCCACCAGGGAGAGGAGTGCCAGTCCCAATTCACCCATGGGGAGCCCAAGCTGGTTCTATGTCTCTCAGCCTCAGGGTCTGCCCCGTTCTCCTGGGATCACCGTCCAGCAGCACCTGGGAGGGCTGGCGGGTAGGGAGCTTACCATCTGAGTTCCCCTCGGTCAGCTGTAGGGCCCCAAAAGGAGGAAGGTCCCATTCCCTGGAGGTGCCTCCCACTGGTGGCTATATTGTCTCTCTTGGCAGCTGCGGATAGGGTTGGGTGAGGGGAGAATGAGACAATATGGCACCTGCCATGCAGCTCGGGTCTGTGCACAGGGAAGTGCCCTGCAGGAGTTGGGAGCCTGGTGCTGCATCTGCTACAGGCTTGCCACTCACTGGCGATGTCCATCTCTTGGCTGGTGTCCGCAGGTCTCTCCATCCGCTGGGGAGCCCACTGGCAGTCTGAGATGCAAGGGAGGGGAAAGCTAACTACTCCACCTACCCTTGCCACTGGTCTCCAGGCTGCTCCAGAGGTCTCTCAATTTTTCTATTTTTAATAGAGATGGGGTCTCACTCTTGCTCAGGCTGGTCTTTTTTTTTTTTTTTTTTTTTTGAGACAGAGTTTCACTTTATTGCTAGAGTGAGTGCCATGGCGTCAGCCTAGCTCACAGCAACCTCAAACTCCTGGGCTCAAGCAATCCTGCTGCCTCAGCCTCCCAAGTAGCTGGGACTACAGGCATGTGCCACCATGCCCGGCTAATTTTTTCTATATATATTTTAGTTGGCCAATTAATTTCTTTCTGCTTATAGTAGAGATGGGGTCTCGCTCTTGCTCAGGCTGGTCTCGAACTCCTGAGCTCAAACGATCCGCCCACCTTGGCCTCCCAGAGAGCTAGGATTACAGGCTTGAGCCACCGCGCCCGGCCCTCAGGCTGGTCTTGAACTCCTGACCTCAAGCAATCCTTCTGCCTCGGCCTCCCAGAGTGGTAGGATTACAGGCATGAGCCACCCTGCCCAGCACCCTTTTGTGTTATATAATGACCTTCTTTTTCTTTTGTGGCCATTTTTGACTTAAAGTCTATTTTGTCTGATGGAAATATATCCACCCTTGCTCCCTTTTGGCTACAATTTGCGTGGAATATCTTTTATCCTCCCTCACTTTCAACCTATTTGTGTATTTAAAGCTAAAGTGAGTCTCTTACAGGCTGCCAATCTTTAGATCTTGGTTTTTAAAAATCTATGCAGCCACTTTATGTCTTTTGATTGAAGAATTTAATCCATTTACATTTAAAGTAATTATTGATAGAAAAGGACTATTGTCATTTTGTTGTTTTCTGATTGCTTTATTCCTTTCTTCTTCTCTTGCTATCTTCCTTTGTCATTTGATAACATTTTGTAGTGATATTTGACTCCTTTCTCTTTATCTTTTGTGCATCTACAATAGTTATTCCTTTTTGTTTACCATGAGGATTACAAAAATATCTTACAGTTATAACATCCTATTTTTAGCTGATAAGAACTTGACTTAAATGTTATGCAAAACTTTATACTTTTATTTGCCTTCACTTTTTCATTTATTAATATTACAGTTTACATTTTATATTATTTATTCAAAAAGTTATAGTTATAGTGATTTTTAATTTTTATTTCATTGTTATTATTTTTTAGAAACAAGGTCTTACTTCATTGTCCAGGCTGGAATGCAGTGATGTGATCATAGCTTGAAGTCCTAGGCTCAAGCAATCCTTCCACTGCAGTCTCCTGAGTAGGTATGACTACAGGCATGCACTACCATGCCTTAGTAATTTTTAAAAAAGTTTTGTAGATATGGTGTCTCACAATGTTGTTCAAGCTGATCTTGAAGTCCTGGGCTCAAGTGATCTTCCTGCCTTGGGCTCCCAAAGTGCTGGGATTAAAGGCATGAGCCACCATGCCTGACCTGTAGTGATTTTTAATGTTTATTTTAAACTTTCATATCAGAGTTGAAAGTGATTTTTGCATCATCATTATAATATTAGAGAATGCTGAATTCAAGTATACATTTACCTTTACTAGTGAGTTTTATGCATTCATATATTTTTACACTGTTAATTAGCATCTTTTCATTTTAGCTTGGGAACTCCCTTTCACATTCCTTATACAGTAAGTCTAGTGGTAATAAATTCCCTCAGCTTTTTAATTGTTTGGGAGAGTCTTAATCTCTTCATTTCTGAAGGCCAATTTTCCAGTTATGATATTCTCAGTTGTTAGATTTTTTCTTTCATTATTTTGAATTTATCATCCCCCCCTCTCCCATCCTGCATGTGGCAATCCAATTGTCCCAGCATAATTTGGTGAAAACACTATTCGTTTCCTATTGAATTGTCCTGGCACACTTATTGAAAATAAATTCACCATAAATGTAAGGATTTATTTGTAGACTCTCAATTCTATTCATTTGATCTATATGTCTATCTTTGTGTCCATTCTGACATTGTCCTGATTATTATAGTTTTTCAGTAAGTTTGAAATCATGAATTGTGAGTCTTTCAACTTTTAGCTTCTTTTTCAAGAATGTTCAGCTATTCTGTATCCCTTACATTTGTATTTTAATTTTAGATTCAGTATGCCAGTTTCTATAAAAGAGTCAGCTGAGAATTTAGTAGAGATTGCATTGAGTTGGAATTGTTCCAAAAAAACTCTGTATGACCATATATACCCATTGTTTAGCTCCTAATTATAAGTGAGAGCATGTAGTTATTTGTTTTCCATTCCTGAGATACTTCACTTAGGATAATGGCCTCCAGTTCCATCCAAGTTGCTACAAAAGACATTATTTTATTCTTTTTTTATAGCTGAGGAATATATATATTATGTTTATATATATAAAGGAATAAAATAATATATGTATTGTATATATACACAAATATATATTGTGTGTGTATGTATATATATACACACACATATATATATATACACACATATATATACACATATATATATACACACCCCACATGGAATATTACTTTAACCACTCATCGGTTGATGGGCACTTGGGTTGATTCCATATCTTTGCAATTATGAATTGTGCTGTAATAAGCATATGAGTGCAGATGTCTTTTTGATATTAAAAAAATTATTATGGAGCTGTAAAATTACTATTGCCTAATGATATCACAGCCACAGAAATGCAGTAACAATGCATTATGCACATATCTGTGGTGAATGCTCGTGGTGTAAACAAACCTACTGTGCTGCTGTATAAGAGTATAACACACAAAATTATGTTCAGTACATAATGCTTGATAATGATAATAAATGACTGTGTTACTGACTTATGTATTTGCTATGCTACACTTTTTATTGTTATTTTACAGTATACACCTTTTACTTGATACAAAAAGCATTAAGTTTAAAACAGCCTCAGGCAGATCCTCTAGGAGGTATTCTAGAAGAAGACATTGTTGTCATAGGAGATGACAGCTCCATGGGTATTATTGCCCCTGAAGCTCTTCCAGTGGGACAAGACGTAGGGGTGATACTCATGGTCCTGACTCAGTGTAGGCCTAGGCTAATGTGTGTCCTTGTGTCTAAGGGTTTTTTTTTTTTTTGAGACAGAGTCTTGCTCTGTCACCCTAGCTAGAGTGCAGTGGCATCATCACAACTCTCTGCAACCTTCAACTCCTGGGCTCAAGTGATTCTCTGGCCTCAGCCTCCAGAGGAGCTGGGACTGCAGGCGCACACCACCACATCCGGATAATTCTTCAATTTTTTGTAGAGATGAGGTCTCGCTCTTGCTCACCTTGGTCTGAAATTCCTGACCTCAAGCGATCCTCCCTCCTCAGCCTCATGGAGTGCTAGGATTACAGGTGTGAGTGACTGTACATGGACTAGGCCTTAATTTTTAACAAAAAAGTTTAAAAAGTAAAAAAACTTTTTAAATAGAAAAAAGCTTATAGAATATGCATATAAAGAAAAAAATTATACAGCTATAAAAAATAATGTGAAAAACACTTATAAGAGTATGTGAAAGATCATCATCGTAACAATGTAAAATAAATGCACAGAGAAAAAGACCATAAGAATTTGTGGAACATATTCACAGTGATTTTTTAAGAAGAACTTTTAAAATTTCTTCATATTTTACATATTTGCTGTATTAAGCATGACTGATTATTCAGTTAGAGAAAAAAATAAATCAGTTTAAAAATGAATAAAGATGCTACAATTAACAACAACAACAACAACAAAATTACCCCACAAATCACCTGTCAGAGTCAAAGATCTAATTCTAGTACTCAAAAAGTCTTTTCATCTTTCTGTGCCGAGGTTCCTTTTCTAGAATATTCTTGTCCTTTCAGGCTACACACACAATCTGCCGACTTGGCGCCTATTCTCCACGTTGAGTCTAATCTCCAGGAGTGAGGTTTTCCCAAGGCAGGGTCAGAATTAGTCCCTGAAACCCAGCACTGTGACTGAGGTACTGAAAGCTGCATCGTCTTCCCAGAATTTTGTGTACTTGGGCATGACTATGTAGAACTACCCTGTGCTTCTGCTGAGCTTTCTCCTAGAAGCCAAGTGTTTGCTGGCATTCTTCTGGTGTTTCTCAACTGTCTGGACAGAAACTGCTTGGATACAGATATGTACTTACTGTCAGCCTGTGAGACTGATGGTAACTCCCTCTCTTCACGCTGCAGCTCTGTCCATGGTCAATTGCTTTTAAAACAGTTCTGCTGCGACGGAATCTTCATTTCTTTACACCCACCTGTAATTCTCAGCATTCATCCTGCCTTGACTGTGAGTTGTTCACATTTATAATGGACAGTTCAAGGGAGGAAACCATATTGAAAGTCTGGGCGTCTACTCTGAGAAAGTATCCATTACTGAGTAGAGCATTTTCTCAAGCCAAGGAGTCTCCACAAAGCCCCCTGCATGTCCTTGTTCCTCAGGCTATAGATGAAAGGGTTCAGCATGGGGGTGACCATCGTGTATACTACAGATGCCACCATCCCAGTGTCTGCTGAGTAGCAGGATGAGGGCTGGAAATACACCAGAAAGACGGTCCCATAGAAGAGAGTGACCACTGACAGGTGAGAGCCACAGGTAGAGAAGACTTTGTGCTTGCCCCCGGCAGAAGGGATCCTGAGGATGGTGCACATGATGTGGGCATAGGAGACCAGGACACAGGTGAGAGGGATCACACCTGAGAGTGCTGCTTCAGCAAACATCATGACCTGAAAGATACGGGTGTCTGAACAGGCAAGTTTGAGGAGTGGGAGAAGATCACAGAAAAAGTGTGGGATGGAATGGGAGGCACAGAAGGAGAATCGGGTCATCAGGAGGGTGAGTGAGAAAGCCAGACAGTGGGAGCAGAGCCAGGATGCTGCCACCAGCATCAGGCAGCGTCTGGGATGCATGACCATGGTGTAGTGCAGAGGAAGGCAGATGGCCACGTAGCGATCATATGCCATCACGGCCAGCAGGAAGTCATCCAGCAGGGCCAACACCATGAAGAAGTGCATCTGCATGAGGCACCCGGTGTAGGAGATGGTGTGACGCTGTGTGTGCATGTTCACCAGCACCTTGGGGACTATGGTGCAGGTGAAGCAGATCTCGGTGAAGGACAGGTTGGCCAGGAAGAAGTACATGGGGGTGTGGAGGTGCTGGTCAGAAGCAATGGTCAGGATGATGAGCAGGTTCCCCAACACAGTGACCAGGTACATGGCCAGGAAGAGCTCGAAAAGGAGAGGCTGCTGTGCAGGGTGTTCAGAGAAGCCCAGGAGGAGGAAGTCAGAAATGCTGGTTTGGTTTCTAATTTCCTTCTAAGGCAGAGAAATTAGCAGGTAATCCTGGTCAAACAAATTAACCTTTACAAATTACAGAGTCCCAGGACTTTGGCATGTTTTTCTTTGTTCCTTGGGAGGTCACTGAGATTCACTAGTGAGTGTAACTGCACATTTGCAAATATGTACAAATGTCAGGACTGGGGACCATAATAATGAGGCATTGGGATGAGGGTGTAATTTTGTTTCTAGATTCCTGAATATGGCATGTTTTCCCCATAGATCATCAGAATGAGACTGAATTGGAATTCACCTTAAAGAACTTCTTCAAGTTTTAATTTCCACTTACATAAAACCTCTTAGAGCAACAGATTTAACCTCACTGCTTTTTAAACTTTAAAAAAATTTTTTTTATTTCAGGATATTATAGAGGTACAAATATTTTTCTTACATGTTATGACTTAGCCTACACAAGCCAGGATTAGAGGCATGCCCTTCCCCCATACAATGCTCAGTGTGTCCATTAGTTGCGAGTTTACCCACCAATGGCCAGCAAACATATAAAAAATGTTCACTGCCTTAATGTGGAGCTCATGCATGGGGTGACACATAGACTAGGATTTAGTGGGCAATACAAGTCACTTTATGTGTATGTGTGTGAGTTTGTGTGTGTGCAGGAGTTCAGGGAGATGGGAGACAGATAATTTCTTCAGAGAGGAGCCTGCTGAGCCTTAGGGCTTTCTGGGTGTGCTGGGAGTGCCGTGGCCCCTTTGCCTTTGATTGCCATTGCAGTGTGTCAGTGTGGATATGAGAAGGTGGCAAACTGAAAGGCACTTTGTCTTTAAGGGGACATCATTTTCATCTTTATCATCAACTTCACCGTTGACATATTTCATGTTAAAATCTGGGCGTTGGCATCAGAGACCACATGGGAATCCCTTCCCTGCTCCTTCTCCTCAGTGTGACCTTGGTCAGTTATTGAATTTGTGTGAATCTCTGTTTCCTAGTTTGTACCATGTGCAACTTCTTCATAGCATCACTGAAGCTATTATTGAGATAACAGACATGGAAAGCAGGCCTTCTCTAAGAGTAGTGACTGTTAGGTCATCATTTGTAACAGCTGATGAAATGTTACCCCAGGATACAATGTCATGGGAAGATTTGAATCATGTGCTTTCCAGTTCTGTTCCTCACATATATTTTAAACTTTGGGAAATATTCACCTCTTTTCAGCCTTGCTTTTTTTACCTATAAAAGGTAGCTAATAACCCTACCTGATAGTTTTGTTGAGGGGACTCAAAGCTGGAGTCATTGAAGTATCTTCATGCACCATAATGGGCAACCAAAATGAGAAATTCCTACGTTCCTGTTTGATGTTGTGTAGGTACAAATACAATGAGCACTGAAAGGCAGCATGTACTACTGTCCTGTTTGTTTAGTGTAGTGATTAAAAATATAATATTCTCTTTTGAGTCTTACAGCATTTCCCCCTTCTTACTCTGTATGTGACTTTGAGAAAATCATTTAGCCTCTCTTGGCTTCCTTGTCCACATCTTTTTAAACAGGATTATAACAAAGTTTACTGTATTAGAGATGAAATAAAATACTATAATGATTGTAAATTATTTATTTATTCAATAGTAATTTGTTTAGAGACAGGGTCTGCTCTGTTGCACAGGGTGCAGTGCAGTGGTGGAATCATGGCTCACTGCAATCTTGAATTCCCATGTATAAGTGATCCTATACCTCAGTCCCACAAGTAGCTGGGACAACAGGCACCTACCACCATGCTTAGTTAATTTTTTAAATTGCTTTTTCTAAAAATCAGGTCTCGCTATGTTGCCCAGACTGGTCTCAACCTCCCGGGCTCAAGTCATCCTCCCTCCTTGGCCTCTCAAAGTGGTGGGATTACAGGCATGAGCCACCACACCAACAATTGTAAAATATTTAGAAGAAGGCTGACAGATAGTAAGTGCTCAATAAAATTATTTATTATGGTTATTGCTGTTTTTAATAAAATGAGGGTGCCTTATCCTTATCTTTGTGTCTTGACCCTGCCTGTATGTTGGCCTTATAAATTGTGAGCTATCTATATTAAGAGTCATCATCATAATCAGCACCACCTTTGAATGTTATGATTGTGCTCAGAACTATCAATGGCAAAGTATCTGTTTTGTCTTCTGGAAATCAGGTGGAAACCTGGTTAAATAATTTAATCACCAGACCACAGTGATTTTATAATGGGAATAAATAGACCATCTTAAATAGTTATCCACCGGTTCAAATTTTAAGAAAAAGAAAGGATGTGAATGAGGTTGGTAAAGTGCAAATGGATGTAGAGGTATAAATTACTGGTATTGACCTGGTGTGGTGGTTGAGAGGGATTCTTGGAGCCACACCTGTCCCTTTTCACTGAGAGTGAATTCGGTCTTGTTATTGCTCAGGTGCTGTGTAAAGGTCACTGATGGAGCTTAGAGAAATGGGGGTTAGAGTAGAAGGGTGTGATGCTCATGCTCTACAATGACCTCAGGTGGCACCATCAGAGACCTGATGAACAGCAGAGCGCAGCACCCCTCATGGTGATGAGAAGAGACAGAAAATGATTAGTGGAGGGGGAGAATAGAAAGGAAGGGGAAGAAGGAAAACAGGAGAGGCTCTATGGGCTCCGTGTGTGTCTGTGTGTGTGTGTGTGTGTGTGTGTGCAGGTACACATGGCCTTAGGTAGATTGTATTCTCTGTCCCCACCTTATGCCTCAGTTCTTACCTGGAGATGCTGGCCGACCTCAGACTCTGCCACTACCACCAGGGAGATTCTGCTCATTGCCCTGTTGTCTCCCCAGGAATACATGGCTGGAGTCAAAGAGCCTTTCCCTGTCTTAGGAACAGCCCCGACTGAAATGAGATCTTTAATGACACCTCAGGCCCAGGAGTCAGAGGAGGTGCTGACTTTCACATGCAGAGTCTCCTGGGACCCAATCACAGACCTCTTAGTTAGAGACAAGATGGGGCAATTGTCCAACCTCCTATCTGTCCCTTCTGGACTGTGGTCCCCTGAGTCCCAGCAGTGTCAGTGATGCCTCCATTCAGGGTGACCAGGGCTGGGATCCACAGAGCCACTGACTGTGGTTTCTCCCTTAGGTGAGCTGCAGGTTGGATTCATCATCTTCCATCCCCTTTTCATGACTTAGTCATGGAGCCCACACCTTCTAATAGAGCCCAGTCTTCATGGATGTAATGCAGTATGTTCCAGAAAATAAGAAAAAAGTAGAGAATAAAGTAGATCAGAGGTCAAAATCTTTACCTTCAAATGCTATATAGAAGGAACATTCTTATTCTCTCTGACCACAGAAAGCAGAGATAAGACTGATATTTAGACTGTGTATTTGGCACTGGTGTATCTATGTATTTATTTATGTCATAAGTGTATCCTATATATTAATGTATAGAATACATATGTAGTGTTTAAATAAGTAAAATTAATGCCCATTCTCCCACTATTTGCTGTAAATAGCAATTGGCTCAATCCTTTTGAGGTCCCATGTGTGCCTCTTTCCAATAGCATTCTTTTCCTCCCTTTTTGAAAAAAACTGTATCGTGAGTGTTGTATACCATTTTCTTACTTTTCTTTGTAGTTTTGCACATATGCATATATGTTTAATATATAGCATGCTTGGGATTTTTTATGTCCTTTTTGTAAATGGAATTATACTTTTTAACATTTTTCTGGTCCTTATTTTGTTCAACAATGTTCTTTTAGATTCATTCATGTGAATGCGTGTAGCTGAAGGGTGTTCATATCTGTTGCTATTTTGTACAGGTTAATAATCCCTCATTATAAATTTTTGGCCTACTGACTTGCAGAACTCATAACTTTTGGATTTGGAATTATTGGTATGTCATCTAGGACTTTCTCAGCAGATTCTAGGGTAAGGCCTCATAATCAAGCACATAGTATTTCTATAAGGGAATAAATGAGTATTCCCCGTAAATATACCTAGTAAAGAGTATAAATAGCCTCGTGCAAGTTCAGATCATGGTTTGCAGCTTTGTGAGTTCACTGAAAACTTTAACGAAATTTTCTCCTGTCAGAGCATTTGGATGAGAGAAATGTAGACATATTCTGGTGAGTGTGTTTAGTAGTTTTCTCTTGTGTGCATATAAAAGGTTAGATAGGGAAGTAAAATACATACAGAAAACTACACAAAATAGAAATATACCACCCAAGAAACTATTAGAAACTAATCACCTGTGTATCACAGAGTAGACACAGATCAAGGAGTGGAATGCTGCCGGCATGTGGGAGCAGCTTGTGTGCACCCTGGTAATCATTACTATTCTCTCCTTGAAGGTAAAGAATCACCATACTGTTTCTAACATTTCATATTAGCCTTGTCTCCTTTTGAACTTTGCATTCATGCAACCATACATTATGTATTCTTTATATTTCCTGGCTTCTTTTGTTCAATAGTCTACATTGGTGAGAATATCCAGATCACTGTCTATGGCAATGGTTTGTTCATGTTCATTGCTGTGAGCTGCTCCATTGTATGATAAAGACATATATTACTTATGTAATCTATTGTTGAAGGAACAGGTGTTTTGGGGGAGCTATTTGGCATGATCATTCTTGTACATATATTTTGGTATACATGTGTATCCCTTTCTATTGCACACATACCTAGGAATATAATAGCTGGATTCTAGAATTCATATCTTCAGCTTTGGCACACAATGTCGGACTGGTTTCCAAAGAGAGTGTACCAAAGTACACTTCTGCCAGCAATATCTGTGAGGACTCTGCTTGCATCATACCCTTGATACCAGTTGGTGTGAATTCTTTTTATTGCAGTCATTCTGGTGTGTGTGTGTGTGTGTGTGTGTGTGTGTGTGTGTGTGTGTGTGTTGGGGCATCTCTTGCTGGTTTGAGTTTATATTTCAATGATTAATAATGAGATCAAGTAGCTTTTGGATACTGATTAGCATTTTTTTGATCGGTCTTCCCTGTTGCCTACGCTGGAGTATAGTAGTGTCATCAGAGCTCACTGCAACCTCAAACTCCTGGTCTCCAGGAACCCTCCTGTTTAGCCTACCAAGTAGTTAGAACTACAGGTGCACACCACCATGCCTGGCTATTTTTTCTATTTTTAGTAGATCCAGGATCTCACTCTTGCTCAGGCTGGTCTAGAGCTCAGGGGATCCTCCCAACTCAGCCCCCCAGACTGCTAGGATTATAGGTGTGAGCCACCGCACCTAGCTTCTTTTTACAACTTCTGAAGATTGATGCTTAGCTTGTTATTTTGCAATCTTTTCTTCTTCTTTTGTAACATTTGCATGTAATGGGGTAAATTTTCTGTAAATAATGGTTTGTATTGGTTCTTATTCAGATACAATATTTTCTAATGGACATTGTGATTTTTCTTTTTACTTCTAGATTCTTCCTAGCTGAGTTCCCAGTTCCCAAATATGTGGGGATTTCTAGTTATATTTTTCTCTGTTTTTTAGCTTAATTGCATGTGGTCTGTATGATTTTAACCCTTGGGCATTACGGAGGTTTGTTTTATGGCTCACTAGATGAGCAAGTTTTGCAAAATTTCCTTGAGTTCTTGCAAAGGATGTGTTCTCTGCAAGTGTTAAGTGTGATGTTCTATATATTTAACATATCCCTTAGACGAGGTTATTAATTGTGATTTTGAAATATTCTGTATCTTTACTGAATTAAAAAAATCTATTTGTTCTATCAGTTACCTAGTGTGTTTAAATCTCCCATGGAGAATGGATTTGTGTAGGTTTCCTGTTGTTCTATTAATTTTTCTTAATTAATGTACATTTGTGGTTTTTTCATTACTGAAATAATTTAGAGCTGTTATATTTTCCTATTGAATAAAAACTTTCATTGTTATGACATGAACCTTTATATTTATAAAAATGCCTTAAAGTCCATTCATTTGATAATAGAGCAATGCCAATATTTCTATGGTATATTATTTTTCAACTTTTATTTTCAATCCTTCTGTACTTCTGTATTTTTACATTTGTTGAGTAAGCATCTCATTAAAGAAATCTTTATTGAGCTATACAGAAAATGCAAAAAACCATACATGTGTAAGGTTATGAATTTTCTCACAGTGAACACATCACACCACCAGCACCAGTATTGGAAGGCAGAACCCAACCGGCATCTGGAATCTCTCTTGAGGTCCCGGTTTAGAGACAGTCAGCATTTAAAAATGATAGTAATTGTATATCATGAAATGGAGAGAGATAACTTACAGAAAGTGAGAGAGAGATGTTCAGAGAGAACCGCTTCAACCACAAGATTTCATTTAAAGCAATATGTGATTACTTTAAAAATAATGCATTCTACAAGAAAATGAAAAAAGTATGTGTTGAGCCTTTGCATGAATTCTGCATAGGGAGGGATTTTCTAGTTAAAACTCCAGGAAAATAAGTTACAAAGAGGAAGACCTCTTGACTTGATAAAGTAAAAACCTTGTGACATAAACAATCATAACAAGATAAAGAATTAATGAGAATATTAGCAAGACAAAGAAGAGAAAGATATAACATCTTTATATAGAAAGGCGTACACAATTCAGTGAAAATGTCACTAGACAACCTTCTGAATGGGAGAAAATATTTGCTTACTAGACATCTTACAAAGGGCTAATAATGGGAATCTATATAGAATTCAGGAAATTCAGCAAGAAAAAAATCAAGCAACCCCATTAATAACTGGGCAAAGACATGAACAGAAACTTTTCAAAAGAAGATAGACTCTTGGCCAAGAAACACAAAAAAATGCTCAACATCTGTAATTATCAGGAAAATGCAAATCAAAACCACCATGAGATTTACTCCAGTGAGAATAGAGTGTTTTTATTACAAAATCCCACCATAACAAATGTTAGTGTCAATGCAGAGAGATAGGAACACTCATACACTGCTGGTGGGACTGTAAAGTAGTACAACCTCCATGGAAAGCAATATGGAGATACCTCAAAGAACTAAAAGTAGATCCACCATTTGATCCAGCAATCCCACTATGGGTATTTACTCAAAGGAAAAAAGCCATTTAATGAGAAAGACACTTGCACTTGGGTGTTTCTTTTTTTTAAAAAATACTGTTTAATGAAAGTCGTACATAAGATTGTTTCATTCCTATATCTTCTCAAGTGTTTCTTCCTTGTATTGCCCTTTTCCTTTCCTACTTGGTGAGATTTGACTTTCCGTTCAAGGATCTTTTTGTAGTCTTTGTCCAGTTTCAGCCTAGTAATAACCACCTTGCTGGGGCGAATGCCCACATGGACAATTGTGCCATTGGCCTTTTACCGCTACACCCGTTCAATGTAGATGGCATATTTCTTCCTGTAAAAGCAGACTGCTTTGCCTATTTGCTGAGCTTTATAGTGTCTCTGAACCACCTGAACTTTATGATCCTTTTGGATGGGCATACATGGAACGTTGTACTTCTGTCTCACCTGTTTGCAAAGAGGGAGATTGGGAAGGTGCATTGAAATGCCTTTTGTTGTTCTTGTTTCAGTCAGAAATAACGAAGGGATTAAACTTCACTTTGCCTACTGCCACTCCAGTGATGGCTGCAAAAGTGAAAACGCAATTCGCAGTTGCAGATATGTGGAATCAACCCAAGGGCCCATTAGTACATGAGTGGATTAACAAAATGTGGTATATGTATGTTGTGGAGTACTACTCAGCCATAAAAATGGTGAAACAATACCTTTTATAACAACCTGGGAGGACTGAGGACCATTCTCCTAAGATGAAGTATCACAATAATGGAAAAAGAAACACCGCAGGTACTATTAAATTGGAGCGAATTGACCAACACTCATGTGCACATATGGAAGTAAAACTCATTAGAAATCAGGCGAAGAGGGGATGGGTAAAACCACACCGAACAGGTACAATCCACACTATCTGGTGATGGGCACACTTATAACTTTGGCTCAAACTGTATGAAAGCAATTTATGTAGGCAAAATATTTGTACTCCCATCATATTCTGAAACAAAAAATGATGTATGGGTAGTGATGTAAAATATTATCAGTGGTTATCTTTAAATGGAGGGATGGTGAGTGTTTTGTTTTCTTCTTTTTCCTACTTGTTTATGTTTTACAAATTTACTATAATGATCATGTATTTCAATATGGGGAAGCAAACTACACCACCATATGAAACTAAGAATCAAGGACTTGTCCCAATAATTAATAATCACTCACAGTAAGAATATTTAGGTCTAATCTCAGTGGGATGATTTTGCAACAGTCTCCTAATTTACCTGTGCCTAGTTTCATCTTCTAGAATTATGCTTGCCTTCTTAGTCCTGGCAAAAACCTTGTCTGCTTGGTTCAGCTTTTGCATGTACAGCTTTATTCCTATAAGTGAGCTGCTTCCAAATCTCGGCTTGGAAATGGTCCCTGACTCAGAGTATGTGAACTTTCCTAGATCTTGTCAGAATTCCTTGTCAATTGGTGGGACCTTTTAGTCATAGACCAAGCTGCTAATGGAGCTTCATTCTAGAACCTAAGTTCTGTATGATGTTGTCTTTTGGTGGTTCCATTCTTTGGTTGAATCCACTTGGATACCTGTACCAAGTAATTAAGTCACCATATAAGGATTACTGGCCATTCCCCTTCTCCAGGCTGCAGCTCTGTCCTTGGACAGTTGGTCCTACTCCAGTCTTACCAAAGTCAGGCATTCTCCATTTGTAAAACCTGCTAGTGATGCTGAGCATCCATCCTGTCTTAAATTTGAAGGAAGGAAATTGTAATAGAGAAGTCCAATTAGGAAGGCATACAGGAGAGCCTGGGCTTCTCCTCTGGGGAAGTACCTTTACTGAGTAGGATATTTCTTCAAGCCGAGGAGTCTCCACAAAGCCCCCTGCATGTCCCCGTTCCTCAGGCTATAGATGAAAGGGTTCAGCATGGGGGTGACCATCGTGTATACTACAGATGCCACCATCCCAGTGTCTGCTGAGTAGCAGGATGAGGGCTGGAAATACACCAGAAAGAGGGTCCCATAGAAGAGAGCGACCACTGACAGGTGAGAGCCACAGGTAGAGAAGACTTTGTGCTTGCCCCCGGCAGAAGGGATCCTGAGGATGGTGCACATGATGTGGGCATAGGAGACCAGGACACAGGTGAGAGGGATCACACCTGAGAGTGCTGCTTCAGTTAACATTGTCACCTGAAAGATATGGGTGTCTGAACAGGCAAGTTTGAGGAGTGGGGGTACATCACAGAAAAAGTGTGGGATGGAATGGGAGGCACAGAAGGAGAATCGGGTCATCGGGAGGATGAGAGAGAAAGCCAGGCAGTGGGAGCAGAGCCAGGATGCTGCCACCAGCATCACGCATCGTTGAGATACCATGACCATGGTGTAGTGCAGAGGAAGGCAGATGGCCACGTAGCGATCATATGCCATCACGGCCAGCAAGAAGTCATCCAGTAGGGTTAACGCCATGAAGAAGTACATCTGCATGAAGCACCCAGTGTAGGAGATGGAGTGATGCTGTGTGTGCATGTTCACCAGCACCTTGGGGACTATGGTACAGGTGAAGCAGAGATCAGTGAGAGACAGGTTGGCCAGGAAGAAGTACATGGGGGTGTGGAGGTGCTGGTCAGAAGCAATGGTCAGGATGATGAACAGGTTCCCCAACACAGTGACCAGGTACATGGCCAGGAAGAGCCTGAAAAGGAGAGGCTGCTGTTCTGGGGTCTTAGAAAAGCCCAGGAGTAGGAAGTCAGAGATGATGGTTTGGTTTCTAAATTCCTTCTAAGGCAAAGAAATTAGCAGGTAATCCTGGTCAAACAATTTAACTTTTACAAATTACAGAGTCCAAGGACTTTAGCATGTTTTTCTTTCTTCCTTGGAGGGTCACTGGGGTACAAATGCCAGGACTGGGGACCATGATAATGAGGCATTGGGGTGAGGGTGTAATTTTGTTTCTAGATTCCTGAACATGGCATGTTTTCCGCATAGATCACCAGAGTGAGACTGATCTGCAATTCACCTTGAAGAATCTCTAGAAGTTTTAATTTCCACTTACATAAAACGTCTTAGAGAAACAGTTTCCAACCTCATTGCCTTAATGTGGAGCTCATGCATGGGGTGACACATAGACTAGGATTATTGGGCAATACAAGTGTCTCTGTGCGTATGTGTATGAGTTTGTGTGTGCAGGAGTTCAGGGAGATGGAAGACAGATAATTTCCACAGAGAGGAGCCAGCTGAGCCTTAGGGCTTTCTGGGTGTGCTGGGATTGCCGTGGCCCCTTTGCCTTTGATCGCCATTGCAGTGTGTCAGTGTGGATATGAGAAGGTGGCAAACTGAAAGGCACTTTGTCATTAAGGGGACCTCATTTTCATCTTTATCATCAACTTCGCCACCCACATATTTCATGTTAAAACCTGAGCGTTGGCATCAGAGACCACATGGGAATCCCTTCCCTGATCCTTCTCCTCAGTGTGACCTTGTTCAGTTATTGAACCTGTGTGAATCTCTGTTTCCTAGTTTGTACCATGTGCAACTTTTCGTGGCATCACCTAAACTATTGGAGAGATAAAGGATGTGGAAAGCAGGCCTTCTCTAAGAGTAGTGACTGTTAGGTCGTCATTTGTAACAGCTGATGAACTGTGACCCCAGGACACAATGTCATGGGAAGGTTTGAATGATTTGCTTTCCATTTCTGTTGCTCATATATTTTTTAAACTTTGGAAAATATTCACCTCCTTTTAGCTTTGTTTTTCTTAGCTATAAGAGATAGCTAATAACCCTACCTGATAGTTTTGTTGAGGGTACCCAAAGCTGGAGGCATTGCAGTGTCTTCATGCAGCATAATGGGCAACCAAAATGAAAAATTCCAACATTCCTGTTTGATGTTGTGTAGGAACAAATGCAATGAGCACTGAAAGGCAGCATGTGCTACTGTCCTGTTTGTTTAGTGTAGTGATTAAAAATATAATAATTCCTTTGTAGCGTGACAGAATTTTCCCCCTTCTTACTCTGTATGTGACTTTGAGAAAATCATTTAGCCTTTCTGGCTTCCTTGTCCACATCTTTTTAAATAGGATTATAACAGAGTTTACTGTATTAGAGTATTTATGAGATAAAATATCATAGTGATTGTAAATTATTTATTTATTCAATTGTAATTTGTTTAGAGACAAGGTCTTGCTCTGTTGCCCAGGCTGGAGTGCAGTGGTGGAATCATGGCTCCCTGCAGTCTTGAATTCCTGGGTATAGGTGATCCACTTGCCTTAGCCTCCCAAGTATCTGGGACTACAGGAACACACCACCATGCCTGGGTAACTATTTTACTTTTTTGTAGTAATAGGGTCTTGGTAAGTTGGCCAGACCAGACTGATGTTGAACTCCTGAGCTAAGCGATCCTCCCTCCTTGGGCTTCCAAAGTGGTGGGATTACAGGCATGAGCCACCATGCCTGACAATTGTAAAATGTTTCAAAGAGGGCTGACACATAATAAGTGCTCAATAAAATTATGTATTTGGTTATTGCTTTTTTAAATAAAATGATGGTGCTTTTGTCCTTGTCTTTGTGTCCTGATTCCTGCCTGCATTGTTGGCCTTATAAATTGTGAACTATCTATTTTACGAGTCATCATCATCATCAGAACCACCTTGGAATGGTTCAGAACACTCTGAACTATCAATGCAAAGCATCTCTTCTGGCATCTGGAAACCAGGTGGAAACCTGGTAAATTAATAACTAGAGTATGATTATTAGTAATTTTATAATGGGAATAAATAGACCATCTTAAATAGTTATCCACCAGTTCAAATTTTAAGAAGAAGAAAGGATGTGAATGAGGTTGGTATAGTGTAAATGGATGTAGAGATGTAAATTACTGGTATTGACCTGGTGCAGTGGTTGAGAGGGATTTTCGGAGCCACACCTGTCCCTGTTCACTGTGAGTGAATTCGGTCCTGTTATTGCTCAGGTGCTGTGTAAAGGTCACTGATGGAGCTTAGAGAAATGGGGGTTAGAGAAGAAGGGTGTGATGCTCATGCTCTACAATGACCTCAGGTGGCACCATCAGAGACCTGATGAACAGCAGAGCCCGGCGCCCCTCATGGTGATGAGAAGAGACAGAAAATGATTAGTGGAGGGGGAGAATAGAAAGGAAGGGGAAGAAGGAAAACAGGAGAGGCCCTATGGGCTCCATGTGTGTGTGTATGTGTGTGTGAGTGTGTGTGTGTGTGTGTGCAGGTGCACATGGCCTTAGGTAGATTGTATTCTCTGTCCCCACCTTATGCCTCAGCTGTTACCTGGAGATGCCGGCTGACCTCGGACTCTGCCACTACCACCAGGGAGATTCTGCTCGTTGCCCTGTTGTCTCCCCAGGAATACATGGCTGGAGTCAAAGAGCCTTTCCCTGTCTTAGGAACAGCCCCGACTGAAATGAGATCTTTAATGACACCTCAGGCCCAGGAGCCAGAGGAGGTGCTGACTTTCACATGCAGAGTCTCCTGGGACCCAATCACAGAACTCTTAGTTAGAGACAAGATGGGGCAATTGTCCAACATCCCAACTGTCCCTTCTAGACTGTGGTCCCCTGAGTCCCAGCAGTGTCAGTGATGCCTCCATTCGGGGTGATCAGGGCTGGGATCCACAGAGCCACTGACTGTGGTTTCTCCCTTAGGTGAGCTGCAGGTTGGATTCATCATCTTCCATCCCTTTTTCATGACTTAGTCATGGAGCCCACACCTTCTAATAGAGCCCAGTCTTCATGGATGAAATACAGTATGTTCCAGAAAATAAGAAAAAAGTAGAGAATAAAGTAGATCAGTGGTCAAAATTTTTACCTTCAAATGCTATATAGAGGGAACATTCTTATTCTCTCTGACCACAGAAAGCAGAGATAAGACTGATATTTAGACTGTGCATTAGGCACTGCATATGTATGTATTTATGTCGTAAGTGTATCTTACATACTAAAGAATGTATAGAACACATATGTGGTGTTTACATAATGCTAGTAAAATTAATGCCCATTTTCCCACTATTTCCTGTAGATAGAAAATGGCTCAATCCTTTGAAGTTCCCACGTATGCCTCTTTCCAATACCATTCTTTTCCTCCCTTTTTGAAGAATCCCGTATCATGAGTGTTGTGTACCATTTTCTTACTTTTCTTTGCAGTTTTGCACATATGCATATATGTTTAATTAATATATAGCATGCTTGGGATTTTTTATGTCCTTTTTGTAAATGGAATTATACTTTTTTTACATTTTTCTGTAGCTTATTTTGTTCAACATTTTTCTTTTAGGTTCATTCATGTGAATGGATGTAGCTGAAGGGTGTTCATGTCCGTTGCTATTTTGTACAGGTTAATAATCTCTCATTATATACTTTTGGCCTGCAGAATTGCAGAACTCATAACTTTTGGATTTGGATTTATTGGTATGTCATCTAGGATTCTCTCAGCAGGTTCTACGGTAATGCCTCATAATCAAGCACATAGTATTTCCATAAGGAAATAAATGAGTATTCCCCCTAAATACACCTGACAAAGACTATAAGTAGCCTCGTGCAAGTTCAGATCATGGTTTGCAGCTATGTGAGTTCACTGAAATCATTAACAAAATTTTCTTCTGTCAGAGCATTTTGAATGATGGAAGTGTAGATATATTCTGGTGAGTGTGTTTAGTAGTTTTCTCATGTGTGCATCTAAAAAGTTAAATAGTGAAGTAAAACACAGAAAACTACACAAAATAGAAATATACCACCCAAGAAACTATTAGAAACCAATCACCTGTGTGTCACAGAGTAGACACAGATCAAGGAGTGGAAAATTGCTGGCATGTGGGAGCACTTTGTGTACACCCTGCTAATCATTACTATTCTCTCCTTGAAGGTAAAGAATCACCATACTCTTTCTAACATTTTATATTAGCCTTGTCTCCTTTTGAACTTTGCACTCATGCAACCATACATTATGTATTTTTTTATAGTTTATAGTTTTATATATATAAAAAGATCAGATATAACACAGCGGGGTACTCAGGACACTGGCGTATCCCCATGAACGCCAGCAATATGGTTAGATTCACAGGTTTTGTCAGGGTAACATATTTGCATATCAGGGAATGCAGTTGCTAGGGGATACAGGTAAAGAGTTGGGGTCAAAAGTCCTCTCAAGGGTCCTCTAATCTATCTAAGTGAACAAACAGGTACAAAGCCTTTCAGGGGCTAACTTCTAAGAGGTAATTGTTAATTAACAAAGGCATAACATAACAAAAGAGGCATAGTGACTCTTATTTCTTTGATTAGTTATGGTGGACTTAAAACCTTTCCTAGGGAGAGGCAAAGATATAAAATGTAACCAAAATGTCAAAAAAAATGAGAAACATTTATCGAGTGTTGAGAAATATGATTGAGGAATTGATGAGTTGTGACTCATAAGACCATTATTTTATTGTATAACCCAATATTGCTATATTAAAGACAGAAACAGGATTTTTCAGGGTTTTGCCCTGAAGGAATGTGCGAACTCAATGGTTCCCTTATCAGAGGCTGCTATCATGGGAGAGCTCTCAAATCTCTGGTAGGGATGTTTTCCAGGAAGGCTTCCTGGTATCTCAAAATCTGTGAGCTTTCCTGTGTCTTGAAAGACAAGACAAGGCAAATATGGCCCACAGAATGGGAGCCGGAGACAATGAGTGCACTTTGCCCATAGATGCTCCCCGGTAGTTATAAACAACCTGTTTATAAGACATGGGTTTCCTGCTCTCTCCTGTCTGTCTACCTTTAAGTTCTTTTTTTTCCCCCTGGCTTCTTTAGTTCAATAGTCTATTAGCAGTGGTTTGTTCATGTTCATTGCTGTGAGCTGCTCCATTGTATGATAATGACACATATTACTTATGCAATCTATTGTTGAAGGAACAGGTGTTTTGGGGGAGCTATTTGGAATAATGCTGGCATGATCATTCTTGTACATATTTTTGGTACACATGTGTATTCTCTTCTATTGCACACATACCTAGGAGTATAATAGCTAGATTCTAGAATTCATATCTGCAGCTTTGGCACACAATGTCGGACTGGTTTCCAAAGAGAGTGTACCAAAGTACACTTCTGCCAGCAATATGTGAGGACTCTGCTTGTACCATAATACCCTTGATAACACTTGGTGTCAATTCTTTTTACTGTAGTCATTCTGGGGTGTGTGTGAGTGTGTTGGGGCATGTCCTGCTGGTTTGATTTTATATTTCAATGATTAATAATGAGGTCAAGTACCTTTAAATACTGGTTAGCATTTTATTTTCAGACATGGTGTTGCCCTTTCGCCCAGGCTGGAGTGCAGCGGTGTCATCATAGCTCTCTGCAACCTCCTGGACTGGAGTGACCCTCCTGTTTTAGCCCCTCAATAGTTGGAACTTCAGGTGTGCACCGCTACACCCAGCTAATTTTTTATTTTTAGTAGAGACAGGGTCTCACTCTTGCTCAGGCAGGTCCTGAGCTCAGGCTATCCTCCAGCCTTGGCCTCCTAGAGTGTTAGGATTACAGGCGTGAGCCACTGCACCAAGCCCATTTTACAACTTCTGAAGATCCATGCTTAGCTCATTATTTTTCAATGTTTTCTTCTTCTTTTCTAACATTTGCATGTAATGTGATGAATTTCCTGTAAATAATGTTTTGTATTGGTTCTTAGTCAGATAAAAATATTTTCTAATAGACATTATGGTTTCTCTTCTTATTCCTAGTTTCTTCCTAGCTGCGTTCCCAATTCCCAGATTTGTGGGGCTTTATAGTTATATATATATATATTTTTTTATTATTATTATTTTTTCTTTTTTATTTCAGCATACTATGGGGGTGAAAATGTTTAGGTTACATATATTGCCCTTGCCCCACCTGATTCAGAGCTTCAAGATATTTTTGTTCTGATTTTTAGCTAAATTGCATATGGTTTGTATGATTTCAACCCTTAGACATTTATTCAGGTTTATTTTATGGCTTATTAAATGAGCGTGATTTGCAAAATTTCCTTCAATTCTTGCAAAGGATGTGTTCTCTGCAATTGTTCAGGGCAGTGATCTTTATATTTAATATATCCACTAGGCTAAATTATTAATTATGCTTTTCAAATGTTGTGTGTCTTTCCTGAATCTAAAAATCTATTTGTTCTATTAATTGCAATAGTGTGTTAAAATCTCTCATTGAGATTTGATTTGTCTAGTTTTCCTTGTTGTTCTATGAATTTTTCTTTATGTATATTTATGGATTTTTCATTACTGAAAAAATTTAGAACTGTTATATTTTCCTGGTGAAAGAAATGTTTCATTCTTATGACATGAACCTTCGTATTTGTAGTAATGCCTTAAAGTCTATTTGTTTGATAATAATAGAGCCATGCCACTATTTTCATGGTATATTATTTTTCAACCCTTTTATTTTCAACCTTTCTGTATTTTTATGTTTGTTGAGCAAACATTAAAGAAATATTTATTGAACTCTACAGAAAATGCAGAAAACCATACATGTAATGAATTTTCTCATAGTGAACATACATCACCAGCACCCAGATCAGAAAACGGAGCCTGACCAGGAACCCAGGATCCCTCTTCATGTCCCCATTTAAGACAGTCAGCATTTATAATTGTTAATAATTATATAGCATGAAATGGAGAGTAATAACTTACAGAAAATGAGAGAGATATGTTCAGAGAGAACCACTTCAACCACATGATTTCATTTAAAGTAATACATAGTTACATTAAAAATAATATATTCTACCAGAAAATGAAATAATATATGGTGACTATTTGCATGAATTCTGCATAGAGAAAATTTTCTAGTTATCACTCCAGGAAAATAAGTTACAAAGAGGAAGATGTGTTGACTTGATAAAATAAAAATCTCCTGACATAAAAAATGGCATTGAGATAAAGAATTAACTTAGAACATTAGCAAGACAAAGAACATAAAGATATAATATCTTTATATAGAAAGGCTTATATGATTCAATGAAAGTATCCCCAGACAACCTTCCAAATGGGAGAAAATATTTGCATGCTAAACATCTGACAAAGGGCTAATAACTAGAATCTATATAGGACTCAGGAAAATCAGCAAGAAACAATCAAACAACCCCATGAATAAGCAGGCAACAGACATGAACAGACACTTTTTAAAAGAAGATAGACTTATGGCAAATAAGTATATGAAAAAAATGCTCAACATCTCTAATCATCAGGGAAATGCAAATCAAAACCACAATGAGATATCACTTAATTCCAGGGAGAATGGCTTTTTATCAAAAAGTCCCCAAACAACAAATGTTGGTGTCAATGCAGAGAGATAGGAACATTCATACACAGCTGATGAGACTGTAAACTAGTACAACCTCTATGGAAAGTAATATGGAGACACCTCAAAGAGCTAAAAGTAGAACTACTATTTATTTGATCCAGCAAACCCATTACTGGGCATCTACCCAAAGGAAAAAAAGACATTCTATAATAAAGACATCTGCATTCAAATGTTTATAGCAGCACCATTCACAATTGCAAAAATGTGAAAGGAACCAAGTGCCCATTAATTTACTCAGTGAATTGATAAAATGTGATATATGTATACCATGGAGTTCTACTCAGCCACAAAAAACAATGGTGACCTAGCACCTCTTGTATTATCCTGGATGGAGCTGGAGCTCATTCTACTAAGTGAAGTATGATAAGAATAGAAAAACAAGCAGCACATGTAGTCACCATCAAATTTGTATTAACTGATTAAAACTTATGTGCACATATGGAAGTAACATTCATTCAATATTGGGCAGGTAGGGGGAAGAAGGGGATGGGTATATTCACACCTAATGGGTGCGGTGTGCACTGTCTGGGGATGGGCAGGCTTGTAGCTGTGACTTGAGCGGTGCAAAGGCAATATTTGTACCCTAAAGGTTGATACCCCTGTAATATTCCTTTTTTAAAATTTTTTTTTAATTTTGGCATATTATGGGGGGGTACAGATTTTAAGGTTTCAATAAATGCCCTTTCCCCCCCTTCCCCCACAAGTCTGAGTTTCCAGCATGACCCCTATAATATTCTGAAATAAAAAACAATCCTCAGTAGATAATGAGCAGATGACATGAACAAACAATAAGTGAATTAAAAAAATTTCAGGAAAATGATCCCCTTACCAATATTCAAAGAAATTAACATGAAAGCAAGGAGATATCAATTTGGCTATCATTTTAGTTACAATTAAGAGGAAAATATGAACATCAAAATCTTACAGAATGCAGACAAAAGGGGCACCCTCATTTGGGCATTTTGGCAACATGTTTAAAGAGCCCTAAAAGTGTTCTACTAAGACATTCTACTTCTGAAATATTAAAGGTAACAGACTTTAAATATAAAAATGGATTATTTTCTGAGACTTTCATTTTTTTTTGAGATAGGGTCTCACTGTTGCCCTGGCTAGAGTGCCGTGGCATCACCCTAGCTCACTGCAACCTCAAACTCCTGGGCTCAAGTGATCCTCCTGCCTCAACCTCCTGAGTAGCTGGGACTACAGGTGTGCACCATCATGCCCAGCTAATTTTTTATATATATACTTTTAGTTGTCCAGCTAATTTCTTTCTATTTTTTTACTAGAGATGGGGTCTTGCTCTTGTTCAGGCTGGTCTCAAACTCCTGAGCTCAAACAATCCTCCTGCCTCAGCCTCCCAGAGTGCTAGGATTATAGGTGTGAGCCACCACTCCTGGCCCTGAGACTTTCATTGTGTCATCATTTGTAATAGTGAAAGCTTAGAAAGCTCCTAATCATTGAGCAATAGTGAAGTGTATAAATCATGGATCTTTCCTTTGATGTAATATTAGAGAGCTAAATGTTCAGAAGGAGTTAATTATAATATGGAGACAAATCATGTTATAAGATTAAGTGACAAAGTATATAAAATTGTACGTGTAGCATTTTCTCAACAAAGTAAAAGACAAAAGCAATTAGAAAGAGACAGAAGACACCTAGCTCCAGTGAGAATGGCTTTTATCCAAAAGTCCTGAAACAACAGATGCTGGAGTGGATGCAGAGAGAAAGGAACACTTATATACTGCTGGTGGGACTTCAAACTAGTACAACCTCTGTGGAAAGTAGTATGGAGATACCTCAAAGAACTAAAAGTAGAACTACCATTTGATCAAGTAATCCCACTATTGGGTATTTACACAAAGGAAAAAAAGCCATTTTATCAAAAAGACACTTACACTCAAATATTTATTGCAGCACAATTCACAATTGCAAAGATGTGGAATCAACCCAGGTGCCTATTAATACATAAGTAGATTAATAAAATATGGTATTGCATACCATGGAGTACTACTCAGCCATAAAAATATGGTGAACTAATATCTCTTGTACTAACCTGGATGGAACTAGAGACCATTCTCTTAAGTGAAGTATCACAAGAATGGAAAAACAAACACCACCTGTATTCACTATTAAATTGGAACTAATCAATCAATCGATGTGCACATATGGAAGTAAAACTCAATGGAAGTCAAGCAGGTGGGAGAGGGAGAAGGGGATGGGTAAAATCAGACTTAAAGGGTACAATGCACAGTATCTGGTGATGGGCACTCTTATACCTTTGACTCAAACTGTACAAAAGCAATTCATGTAGCCAAAATATTTGTACCCCCATAATATTCTGAAGAAAAAAAAAAAGAATCACAAAAGACAGAAGAGAAGTGTTGTAAAATATTATCAGTGGTTATCTTTAAATGAGGGATGGTGAGTGTTTTTTTTTCTTCTTTTTCCTAGTTATTTATGTTTTACAAATTAAGTATGATGAACATGTATTGCAATACAGGTAAGCAAAATACACCACCATTTCAAAACTAAAGAATCAAGGATTTGTCCCAATAACTTATAATCACTCACAGTCAGAATCTTTAGTTCTAATCTCAGTGGGATGATTTTGGATCAGTCCCCTAATTTACCTGTGCCTAGTTTCCTCTTCTAGAATTGTAGTTCAGCTTTCTGCATGGGCAGATTAATCCCTATAAGTGAGCTGCTTCTAAATTTGGGCTTGGAAATGTTTCTGAAACTCATGGTACATGACCCTTCCAAGATCTTGTCAGCATTTCTTTCACTGGTTGGGACCTCTTAGTCATAGACCAAGCTACTAACGTAGCTGCATTCTAGAACCTAAGTTCTGTATGATGTCATTCTTTTGGTGGTTCCATCTTTGGTTTGAATCTGCTTGGATACCTGTACCAAGTAATTAAGTCATCCTGTGAGCATTACTGGCCATTCCCTCTCTCCAGGCTGCAGCTCTGTCCTTGGACAGTTGGTCCTACTCCAGTCCTGTCAAAGTCAGGCATTTTCCATTTGTAAAACCTGCTATTGATAAATGCTATAACGAAATCAAGACAGAAATGCTTAAGCAACACTGAATTTATTTCTAGTAAATAAAAATTTCCTTTTAGTAGTCATTGATATATAAGAATGGAGAAAATGCATGAAACCAGTTGCCTATAAAACTAAATCCCTTTGCACCTTGCTTAAGGTTCATGTCATTATAGCATTTATCAGTCTGTCTTATATTAAATTTACTTCTTAATATAACTGTCTTGTCATTAGTGTTATTGTTGCTATAACTTTATAACTTACCATTCAAGCATCTATGATGGTGAATTGATCACCTCAGATGTTCTACATATATTGAGTTAAAATGTGATTATATGATTTCTGACAAAAGTGATCATGCATTGGAGTGTGAAATGAATTGAATTTTGGTAAGTGGGACAAGCCAAATAGATGTTCACATAAAAATAAATGAATAAATCTTCAAAACAAAACAAAGAAAACCTGTTAATGATGCTGAGCATCCATCCTGTCTTAAATTTGAGTTTTCAAAATTGTAATAGAGAAGTCCAATTAGGAAGGCATACAGGAGAGCCTGGGCTTCTCCTCTGGGGAAGTACCTTTACTGAGTAGGATATTTCTTCAAGCCGAGGAGTCTCCACAAAGCCCCCTGCATGTCCCTGTTCCTCAGGCTATAGATGAAAGGGTTCAGCATGGGGGTGACCATCGTGTATACTACAGATGCCACCATCCCAGTGTCTGCTGAGTAGCAGGATGAGGGCTGGAAATACACCAGAAAGAGGGTCCCATAGAAGAGAGCGACCACTGACAGGTGAGAGCCACAGGTAGAGAAGACTTTGTGCTTGCCCCCGGCAGAAGGGATCCTGAGGATGGTGCATATGATGTGGGCATAGGAGACCAGGACACAGGTGAGAGGGATCACACCTGAGAGTGCTGCTTCAGTTAACATTGTCACCTGAAAGATATGGGTGTCTGAACAGGCAAGTTTGAGGAGTGGGGGTACATCACAGAAAAAGTGTGGGATGGAATGGGAGGCACAGAAGGAGAATTGAGTCATCAGGAGGGTGAGTGAGAAAGCCAGACAGTGGGAGCAGAGCCAGGATGCTGCCACCAGCATCAGGCAGCGTCTGGGATGCATGACCATGGTGTAGTGCAGAGGAAGGCAGATGGCCACATAGCGATCATATGCCATCACGGCCAGCAGGAAGTCATCCAGCAGGGCCAACACCATGAAGAAGTGCATCTGCAGGAAGCACCCGGTGTAGGAGATGGTGTGATGCTGTGTGTGCATGTTCACCAGCACCTTGGGGACTATGGTGCCGGTGAAGCAGATCTCGGTGAGAGACAAGTTGGCCAGGAAGAAGTACATGGGGGTGTGGAGGTGCTGGTCAGAAGCAATGGTCAGGATGATGAGCAGGTTCCCCAACACAGTGACCAGGTACATGGCCAGGAAGAGCCTGAAAAGGATAGGCTGCTGTTCTGGGGTCTTAGAAAAGCCCAGGAGTAGGAAGTCAGAGATGGTGGTTTGGTTTCTAATTCCCATTTAAAGTAGAACTATTGAGGGAAAATCTTGCTTTAATATAGATGGACTCCAAAACCTTATATAATTCAAGGCATTTTCTCTATTTTCTGCAGTCTTCCTAAAGGTCACAAAGATTCACTGGTGTGTCTTGCTGGTAAGCTTGTAAAGATGAGAATATGCATCCAAGAACTCTGGACGATGATATGGGAGATCTTGTTCGGGGTGCATTTTGCATTTTAGCTACCTATTAAGTTGTGTTGGGAACCTCTTAGAGGGGAGTTGAGCTGGAGAATAGCTGGGAAGACCTTCCTATGTCTTAGTCTCCCCTCTTCATCCTGTATTTTTTTAAAAAATAGGAAAGTTATCAATGTCATAGGCTTGTGAAGTTTGAATAAAATACCTTGGGTATATGCATTTACTAGAAAATTATTATGCAGTTGTGTGTGTGTGTGTGTGTTGGGGTGACAAGGGAACTCAAGTTCTTGGTATAATGGGATTATCTATCCTCTTTTCCTTTTGAAGACACTTCACATGAGCTAATGTGGATAAATTAACTTTATAAACTCCAAATTGTGTTACAAATACAAGGTTCCATCATCATTGTCATCAACAACATTATCAATATCATCAATCATTAGGAGTGTTGGGTTTGGTGTGTTATAGAATAGATGGAAATCCTTTCTCTATCTTTCCTACCTGTGTAATCCTCTGCAATTTATACATCCCCATATCCTCTCTGAGCTTCAGTTTCCTGGTCTTCAAATGATGTACATACTTCATAAAATTGTAGATAATCAGTGAAATCACATATCCAAAGTACTAGTATAGGGTAGGTTTTCAATAAATTGTGATAATAGTTATTAATGTTGCCAGTAGTAGTGTATCAAATGAAACCTGGAGTTTCTAATGCATTAAGAAATATTAGATGACATACCTCCCAGCGGCAACCCTCAATTACATTTTATATTTTTTGTAAATTATTTATTTCCTCTGAGCCTCCCATTGTCTTCGTTTTTTAATTTTTTTGTTTCAGAATATTATGAGGGTACAAACATTTTGGTTACATATAATGCTTTTGCCTTGCTCATTTTAAGACACGGACATACATAGCAAGATCCCCATCTCAACAAAAATGAAAAAAAAATTAGCCGGATGTGGTGGTACACACCTTAGTCCCAGCTACTTGGGGGGTTGAGGCAGGAGGATCACTTGAGCCCAGGAGTTTGAGGTTGCTGTGAGCTGTGATTGTACCACTGCACTCTACCTGGGTTGACAGAGAGAGACCCTGTCTCAAAAAAAAGAAAAAAAAAGATAAAAATGAAACAGGGCTTGTTGAAGTATATCCATTGTTATAGACTCTTACTGTGCTTTAATAGTGGCATAGGATGATTCTGAAAGGCCCTCACTGTCTAGTGGCCTGACAGTGAATTGTCCATGCATAGTGCAGGCATCCTGGGCATGTCATTGCTTGGTTACCATATCTTGACCACTGCTAGGAACTTAAGAATGGCTGATCTACATTGATTTCAGGCTGGATTCTCAGGGAGTTCATGAATTTTAAATTGAGTCCTTCCTCATCAGGAGAGTCAAGTTGTATTTGGCTGAGAGGGAGAAAGGAGCAAAAAAGGAGGAAGGAATGGGGAGAAGCTGTGTGTGTGTTTGTGTGTGTGGGTGTGTGTGTGTGTGTATGTGACTAATGCTCCCATTTCGGCCCCCTCCGCTTTTACCTGAAAATTTTGACCATGCTGAGATCCTGTCACCATCAGTGGGCGTTGGGCACACCTCCTCTCTTTGGTCTGCCTCTCCTCCTTCTTCTCAAGCGCACTGGTGGGATCCTTAGTGCTCTTCCTTTCCTAACAGCAGCACAGGCTGAAGACACAGGCTGAAGCAGCTTGTCCTTGGGCATGGGAGTCAGGGAAAGCTGTGGGCTTTTCACATGTGGTGTCTCCTGGGACCCAATCCCAGACCTCCTAGTTCAAGACAAGATGGCGTAAATGTCCAACCCCCCAGGACCCAGCTGTCCCCAGCAGTATCAGGAGCACCTTTGTTTCAGAGTGACCAGGTCTGGGGATCCTGAGACCACGCCTCCTCATATCCCTCCCCGGGGCAAGATAGCAGGAGGGCTCCTTCTTCCCCTGCCCTAACCTGCGCTGGAGTCCACACATTCTAATCAAATTCCAATCCTCATGAAGAATACCCATCATCTCCCAGAAAATAAATTATAATAAGCAAATAGAACAAATTTGGTGTGGAATGGGCAACACGATCATTGCCTTCCAATTCCTACAGTTCTGTCATGTAGAAAAAGTGATCAGACTTGTTCCCTGTAACTCCAGAGGGTAGAGATATGACTTATATATAAAATCTGCAGAAGTGATACTTACTTCCTCATGCAAGATTACTTTAAATTTTCTTCTTCTTCTTTTTTTTTTAAATTATGGGTACATACCAGCTGTATATCTGTATAGGGCACATGTGATGTTTTGATACAGGCATACAATGTGGATTAATCAAATCAGGCTAATTGGGGTATCCATTACCTCAGGCATTTATCATTTCTTTGTGGTAGGGACACTGCAATTCTATCCTTTGAGTTATTTTCAAGTATACCCTAACTTATTGTTGATTATAGTCACTTCATTGTGCTGTCAAATATTGTTCATTCTATCTAACTATCTAACCATTTTTTTGCACCCATTAACCATACCCACTTTGGCCCCCCTCCCTGTGAATCCTCCCAGTCTCTGGTAACTGTCATTCTACTCTCTGTCTCCATGAGATCAATTAATTTTAATATTGGACCCCCACTACTTTAAATTTTTAAAATTGTGAAATGCATACTATCTACGTGTCTAAAATATATAAGAATAGTTTTCTTGTAGTCTTATCTATGAATATATGCATAAAGCATTTATTATTCATATTTGCCTATTTTTGACTTCATGAATGGAGTCATTCAGCTTCTTTCAGTCAATATAATGTTTTTGATATTCATGTTGATATTTGTAGCTACAGATCATTTTTTTTTTACCACTGTATAATAAAGGTTCACTCTATACTGCCCATTACTTTTAGAACTTTTCCTTTGGGAACTCAGAATGTTTCCAATTTTAGAAAAGAATATGTCCATATATAATCTGTTATGTGATACCACCAATAGGTTCTGGAATTGCACACTGTGATAAAACATGGTGATATTTTGGCAAGTAAATGTATGAATATTCATACCAGGTGGGATGAATATCCACATATCAATCCAGATCAGGTTTTGCTGCACAGTAAGTTTGCTAAAACTCCATAAAATACTTTTCATTGATTTCTAGATTTCAGGATTACAGCTACAGGATTGTGGACTTACATTCCATTGTGGGATGTAGCATAATGCATTTTTCCATTCTATTGTTGCTGGACATTTGGGTTTGTTGTCAGATTTTTGCCACTATTTTTTAAAGAAATTGTTTATTATGCCAAGTGAAACTCCTCCTATTCTGATATGCATAAATGATAGTTAAATAAATGTGCCTTACCTTCTCTACTGTTTATTTCTTCTTAAAAATATCTTCTGGA
>VSMD01019610.1:0-20551 GCA_008750895.1 Mirza zaza | reverse complement strand
CGCCCCCGCCCCGCCCCCCTGGCCCCGCCCCGGCCCCGCCCTCGCGTCCGCAGGGCCACTGCGCTCCCGCCCCGCCCCCCTGGCCCCGCCCCGGCCCCGCCCTCGCGTCCGCAGGGCCACTGCGCTCCCGCCCCGCCCGGCCAAACCCCATCCACCCTGCTGCGCGGGGCCGGCCCGCCCACCGTTTCTCTCTGTTGTGAACGACCTCCACCAGTCTTTTCAGTCTCTCCTGTAACTTCTCTTCTGTCCAGGTTTTTACCTTTTCTTGAGTAAGGTCGACTCACTTATATTTTGCTAGAAAAGTATCATTCCTTCAAAATTTTTAAATGTGTTACCTCAGAACTGCCCACTGTTGGCTGTGGTTTTCTCATCATCTTTCTGGCTGTGGCATATAGTCCTTTCTCATTCTGTGGACTCGGGCCCATGACCACCATGGGGGACGAGCCTCAAGCCAGGTCCTCTACCCGCAGACCGTGTCACTCTCCTACGCGGGTCCCCCACCCTTGCCTGCCACGTGAAGTGCAGACTCCCTGTCCTGGCTTTGATTCTAGCGCGTGGCAGCAGCCTGTCTCCTTAGCCCATCCCTGTAGCGTCTCCTTTTCTGTCACATGAGATCTGTGGACCACCTAGGGTTTTTTGTTCTGTGCTTTTTCTCTCCTGTTTCCTGACCTTTGCTTGTAATCTGTTCTACCTGCAATCCTTTCTCACTGCTGCACTCTTGTGTTTCGTTCCTGTTTCTCAAGTCCTTGCTAAGGTCTAACTCAGGAAAGACTGAGTCATGTCTGACAGAATGTGAGCATTTGCCCAAGGCAGTGAGGCCCTTCTATGGCCCAGACAATAGTGTAGACGTGGTTCTTAGGCACTGGAGAGATCTGAGCGGGGAAAGCACAATGGAGGTGGTGGTTAAGGTGACAAACCGAGGCACCGGCTCTCAACTGGAGCTGGTATAATGCACTTGTGTGGGAAAGGGGTATTTGAAAGTGTGGGCAAGCTAGGATTCCTGAATAAAAAGATTAGACATCCAGGAACAATTTTTAAATTTAATTTCTATTGATACCTAATATCTGTATATATTTTGGGGGCACGTGATAATTTAATACATTCATATAATTTGTAAAGACAAAGTCCGTGTAATTGAGGCATCACCTTAAATATTTATCTTTATGCTAGAAACATTCAAATTATTTTCTTCTAGCTATTTAAAAATATTTGATAGGTTATTGTAAACTGTAGTCACTCTGTTGATCTATCAAATATTATACTATGTCTTACTCTGTCAGGCTATATATTTGTACTCATTAATCAAACTCTCTTCATTAACTCCCCCCTCTTTGGCCCCTGGTAATCACCAATCTACTCTCTATCTTCTTGTGATCTACCTTTTCAGCTCCCACCTATGAGTGAGAATTATATGATATTTGTTTTTTATGTGCTTAGCTTATTTCACTTAATATAATTACCTCCAGTTCCATCCACGTTGCGCAAATCACAGGGTTTCATTCTTTTTTATGGCTGAGTAATATTATATTGTGTGTATATATATACACACATATATATATATATACACACACCACATTTTCTTTATCCATTCATTTATTGGTGGGTTCTTATGCTGATTTCTTTTTTTCTCCCCCCCCCCTTTCTTACTTTATTTATTTTATTTTTATTTTTTCTTATTCTGGGGTTTGCTTTGTTGCCCAGGCTGATCTTGAACTCCTGGCCTCAAGTGATCCTCCTGCCTTGGCCTCCCGAAGTTCTGAGATTACTGTGCCTGGCTAGGTTGATTTTATATTTTGACTGTTGTGAAAAATGCTACAGTAAACATGGGAATGCAGATATCTCTTTGATATATTGAAATTCTTTTTTTTGGATATATACCCAGTCATGGAATTCCTAGATCCTATAGTTCTATTTTTAGTTTTTTGAGGAACCTCCATACAGTTTTCTTTGTGGCTGTAATAATTGGGATTCCTACCAGCGATGTATGAGTGTTCCGCTTTCTCAACATCCTTGCCAGCATTTGTAATTCCCTGTCTTTTTGATAAAAGGCATTTTAACTGTGGTGAGATGATATCTCATTGTGATTTTGATTTGCATTTCTTTACTGATTAGTGATGTTGAGCTTTTTTTCATATACCTGTTGGCCATATGTATGTCATCTTTTGAGAAATGTATGTTCAGATCTCTTGCCCATTTTAAATCACATTATTCCATTTTTACTATTGAGTTTTTGAGCTTCTTATGTATTCTGTTTATAAATTCCATGTCAGATACATAATTTGCAAATATTTTCTACGACTTTCGTGGGTTGTCTCTTCACTTTCTTGATTGTTTCTTTTGCTGTACAGAATCTTTTTAGCTTGATGTTATCCCAGTTGTCTACTTTAGCTTCGGTTGCCTGTGCTTTTGATGTTCCATGTGCTGATGAAAAGAATGTATTCTGCAACCGTTGGGTTAAATGTTAAGTAAATGTCAGTGTGGTCTAGTGTGTAGATTAACTCCAGTGTGTCTTGTTGCTTTTCTGTCTGGATGATTTGTCCATTACTGAGAGTGAGGTGTTGAAGTTTCCTACTGTTATTGTATTCCAGTCTGTCTCTCCTTTAGGATATTTGCTTTATATACTTGGTGCTCCACAGTTGGGTATATAGGTATTTATAATTGTTATATCCTCTTGCTCAATCAACCCCTTTATCATTATATAGTGATTTTCTTTGTCTCTTTTTACTATCTGTTTTTATCTAAGTATAGCTATTCCCCTTTGCTTTTGGTTTCCAGTTGCATGGAATATCTTTTTCCACTCCACTTTCAGCCTGGATGTGTCTTTATAGGTCAAGTTGGTTTCTTGTTGGGAGCATATAGTTGGGTCTTTTTTATTTATTAATTTGGCCACTCTATGCCTTTTAATTGGAGAATTGAGTCCATTTCTATTCAGTGTTGCTATTGATAAGTAAGGACTTACTACTGCTATTTTGTTGCTTGTCTTCTGGTTGTTTTATAACTCTTCCTTTCTTGCTTTCTACTTGTCTTCCTTTGTGGTTAAGTGATTTGGTAGTATGTTTTAATTCATTGCTTTTTATTTTAGTGATTCTGTTACAATGTTTTGCATTGTGGTTACCACAAGACTTATAAAAAACAACACATAGATAAAAGAATTTATTTTAAACAGATGAAAACTTATGTCAGATCACAAAGAAAAGAATATTCCCCCCCCCAAAAAAATGGGAAAAAACCCCTCTGCACTTTAACTCCATACTCCACACAAGCAAGAAAACCTCCCTTCTGCCACCACCTTAATGAGCTTGTAAAAAGGATCTTCCCCGAGCTTCCCCAGGAGCCCAGCGCTCTCACACTTCGACTTCAGCTTTGCATGATTTCTTCTTTGACCTCGAGGTTATTTAGAAGTTTTATAATACATTTAAGTCTGTGGCTAAAATTTTTTTTTAGTGTACAGTAAGGGTTGAGCTTCATTTTTTTTTCCAAATGGCTATCTAGAATTTGAAGGAGAGGCTATCTTTCCTCATGGAATTACTTTGGAGCTTCATCAAAAATTTTACTGACCGTGTTATATGTAGATCAGTATCTATTGCTCTGTATGTCTATTCCTAATGACGGTGACACAGTGTCTTGTTTGCTGCAGATATATAATATATCATGACCTCCATTTGCTTTTTTCAGAAATATATGCCTTTCCATAAAATTTTCAGATCAGTTTGTCAGTTTCTACCAAACTGCTTCTGATTACATTGGATCTAAATATTGATTTGGAGATCACTGATATCTTAGTATTATAAGCCATGAATGTAATACATTTGTCTCAATTTATATAGGTCTTCATTTATTTCTCCCAACAAAGTTTTGTAGTTTTAAGTGAACAAGGTGTGCACATATTTGATAAAATTATTTATTAGGGTTTTTTTTTTTTGAGACAGGGTCTTCTTCTGTTGTCTATGGCTGGAGTGCAGTGGTGTCATCATGGTTCACTGCAATCTCAGACTCCTGGGCTCAAGCCATCCTCTTGCCTCAGCCTCCCAAATACCTGGGGCTACAGGTGCATGCCACCATGCCCAGCTAATTTTTGTATTTTTTGTAGAGACGGGGTCTCGCTCATACTCAGGCTGTTCTCAAACTCCTGGCCTCAAGCAGTCCTCCTGCCTTGGCTTCTCAAAGTGCTAGGATTATAGGCATGAGCCACGGGGCCTGGCCTCTTTACTATTTTTATACTATTTTAAATATCATTCTTTTAAAATTTAAAGCTTCTACACAACAAAAGAAATAGTCATGAAAGTAAACAGACAACCTACAGAATAGGAGAAAATTTTTGCATCCTACACATCTGATAAGGGGCTGATAACTAGAATATACTTAGAACTCATGAAAATCAGCAAGAAAAAAATCAAACAACCCTATCAAAAAATGGGCAAAGGACATGAACAGAAACTTTTCTAAAGAAGACAGAAGAATGGCTAACAAACATATGAAAAAATGCTCAACATCTCTAATAATCAGGGAAATGCAAATCAAAACTACAATGAGATATCATTTATTTCCAGTAAGAATGGCCTTTATCAAAAAGTCCCAAAACAATAAATGTTGGCCTGGATGCAGAGGGATAGGAACACTCCTACCCTGCTGGTGGGACTGCAAACTAGTTCAACCTCTGTGGAAAGCAATATGGAGATACCTTAAAGCGACACAAGTAGATCTACCATTTGATCCAGCAATCCCGTTACTGGGCATCTACCCAAAAGATCCAATGACACTCTACAAAAAAGACACCTGTGCGCGAATGTTTATAGCAGTACAATTCATAATTGCAAAGCTGTGGAAACAACCCAAGTGCCCATCAATTCATGAGTGGATTAATAAAATGTGGTATATGTATACCATGGAGTACTATTCAGCTCTAAGAAACAACGGTGATATAGCACATCTTGTATTTTCATGGATAGAGCTGGAACCCATACTACTAAGTGAAGTATTCCAAGAATGGAAAAACAAGCACCACATATACTCACCAGCAAACTGGTATTAACTGAGCAGCACCTAAGTGGACACATAGGAACTACATTAATTGGGTATTGGGCAGGTGGGAGGAGGGAGGGGGATGGGTATATGCATACATAATGAGTGAGATGTGCACCGTCTGGGGGATGGTCACGCTTGAAGCTCAGACTTGTGGGGGTAGGGGGGGAAAGGGCATTATTTGAAACCTTAAAATTTGTACCCCCATAATATGCTGAAATAAAAAAAAGAAAAAGAAAAAAAATTAATTTTCTTATTTTCCCTTGCTATTATATAACATATAGAAATATACAATAATAACATATATGGAAATGTATAGTTTTGTATTCAGTATACAGATAAATTGCTATATATACTATACACAGCATTTTCAGAAATCATTTCTGTGTAAATATGTATGGAAATATAATTGATTTTTGTATATTGACCTTATATCCAGCAATCTTGGTACATTCACTTATTAATTCTAGTGTGGTTTTTTTTTTTTTTTTTGTAGATTAGTAGAAAATGATCATAGGTCGCTAAAGTTAGGTAAAGTTCCCCTTAGGATACAAAAAGCACTAACTGTATAACTAAAAAATTGATAAACGAGACTTTATCAAATTCAGAACTTTAGCTCTTTGAAAGACATTATTAATAAAAGAAAAGCCAAACCTCAGACTAGAAGAAAATATTTGTAACACATAAATGTAACAAAGGACTTGTGTCTAGAATATATAAAGAACTCTTTCAGTGAAAATTTTTAACATAGACAAAAGGTTTTAACGCCTCACAAAAGAAAATACCTACATGGCCATCAGCACATGAAAAGACGTTCTGAGTCATTAGTCATCAGCAAAATGCAAATTAAAATCACAGCAAGATACTACAACATAGTAACTCAAACAGCTGAAATTAAAAATATGTTTGCAAAGATGTGAATAGCTTGATATTTATTTATTTTTTTAGTTTGATAGTTATTTTAATCTTATTAAATAACATACACTTACCATATGATCCAGCGATTTCTTTTATGTATTTACCTATGAGATATGAGAACTTCTTTCTATAAAAAGCCTTGTACATTACTGTTTTAGTGGTGCTTCAGTAATAATAGCTCAAACTGAAGGCAACCCACATGCTCATCAACAGGCAAGCAGATTTTTTAAAATGATAAATGCATACAATGGAACATCACTAATCACATAAAAGGAGAAAAACTATATTTATGTGCAATTTTAGTGCAGACAAAACAAATCTACAGTGTCAGCAGATCATTGGTCCCTGGAGATGGAGGTGGGTTGGATTAACTTTTTTTTTTTTTTGAGACAGAGTCTCACTCTGTTGCCTGGGCTAGAGTGCCATGGCGTCAGCCTAGCTCACAGCAACCTCAAACTCCTGGGATCAAGCGATCCTCCTGCCTCAGCCTCCTGAGTAGCTGGGACTACAGGCATGCGCCACCATGCCCAGCTAATTTTTTCTATATACTTTTAGTTATCCAATTAATTTCTTTCTATTTTTAGTAGAGACGGGTCTCACTCTTGCTCAGGCTGGTTTCGAACTGCTGACCTTAAGCAATCCACCCGCCTCAGCCTCCCAGAGTGCTAGGATTACAGGCGTGAGCCACCACTCCTGGCTGGATTATTTTTATAAAGAGATAAGAAGGAACTTTTTGGGATGATGGAAATGTTCTGAAACTGGATCATGGTTTTATGTCTAGTAAGTCTAGTCTTTCTCTCCTCATTATCCTCCTTTTTCCAGGTTTTCTCAACTACTCTCATAGGTTTACATTTCCATATGAACTTTAGAATCAACTTTTCTTTCTCTAGGAAAGGAAATGGTATTTTCGTTGGGATCATGTTCAACTTAAATGTTAACTGGAGAGGATGAACATCATTATGATATTGGGTTAATCTGTCCAAGAATAAATGATGTATTTCCAGTGGTTCAAGTGTGCTTTTATGTTCTTCAGAAATGTCTTAAAGTTTTCCTCAGGTAAGTTTTGTACATTTCTTATTGTTAACTTTATTGCAAAATATTTTATCACTTGCTGCTATTCTATTGCCATGTAAGAGTATTTTCTGTTCCATTATATTTTTTGAGTATTGTTTGTTAAATGAAGGCTATTGGTTTTGATTTTATATCCTCTGCTTTTATTAAATTATTTTATCATTGCTTCTCTTGGGTTTTTCAGATAAACACTTTATTATCCATAGGTGCAGGTAGTTTATTTTTTCCAAGTCTTAGCATCTCACTGTTTTCTTTGCTCTGATTGCGCTGGCTAACACCTCCAATCCAACGCTGCCCACTGGTGGCATTAGTGGCCCTTTTCTTTGTTGCTGACCTTGGCAGGGTTGCCTTTAGTGCTTTCCCATCATGCTTCAGGAATGATGTTCATGAAATATCCATCAATGCCCATTTTATTAGTAGTTTTTAAAAATCAGGATTAGGTATTGAATTTTGTCAAGGGCTTTTTAAATATGGAGATATAATTGATTTTTCTCCATAGGTCTATTGTTGGAGTGAATTATCGGATTTTTAAAATACTAAATCATCCATGCATTTCTTTTTAATGTGCTTATGAATTCTAAATGTTGGCATTTTATTAGGATTGTGGATCTGTATAAGTAAGATTAGTTTGTAGTGTTTTGTTTTTGTGCTTTCTTTATCATATTTATATATAAATGATTTACTTTATTCATAAAAGGAATGTAACCTTTTTTTTCTTTTTTAATGCTCTGGAAGAATTTCAGTTGCCTTCTGGTTTTTCTAAGTTTGATAAAATTCATCTTTTGAAACTGTCAGGGTTGGGGTCCATCCTTTCCTAATTCCGTTAGTTTTGCATGATGTTCTGAAACTCACGGCCTAAGTGGTCAGGATAACCAGCACGAAGATGTCCTGTAGGTAGTAGGGGAGGGGAAGGAGACAAAAGAGAAATTAGCTGACATAAATACACAAAAAAATGAAGGGAAAATTTGGATAAGTTGAGAATGCAGAGGTTTTTGCTGAAGATGATGAAGGGGTTGAGGTATTGGCAAGAGATTGGGGGTCACACTGGGGGAGTATTGAGTTTCCAGGTCCTCCTGAGAGACAGGGGCCCATCCAGTTCTCATGAGTTCTTAGGGAAAAGTAATAAACAGGTCCAGTCCCACCCTCCTTGGAGAAATTCAGGGGTTGACTATCACATCAAGGATGGTGTCATATCTGTGGTGGCTCTACCCAAGAACATGTAAAGAACATGTGCAGCTTGAGGGGTCCCTGCTTGAGAGTGTATGGCTGCTTGGTAAGGGAGGTCTCAATAGGAACACAGCAAGCTCTGTGACCTCTTGGAAATTTTACTGAAGATGTGTGCTGAGTCTGGCAGATGGGATATTACCAGGACAACATGGGCTTTTGAAGTATGGTGCTCTGGCCCTGGGAAGAAAGACTTGGAAAGTATGCTATGCTTTCAAGTCAAATCCAAGTCCTGAAGGCTGCTCTATGGCATTCAGCGGGCATTGCTGCAACTGGGGGATGTGAGGGCCTGAGCAGGCCTGTAGGAGCGACACAGGATCCTGCAGATCTGTGAGCCTTACTCACAGTCTTCCATTAACTCAAGCTAGAAAGAAGGAAAGGAAAATGATCACCATGAAAATTATTGCCCTGGAGGTGCTAATACATGTAGTACTGTTTTTTTTTTAAATAACACAATTGAGTTACAAAAAGATGAGAAAGGATGAGGTATATTTACCATAATTTACAAACAGTACTCTTTTAGAAACCTAAGGAAATCATTAGAATTAGCAAGCAAAATCAGCATAATTGGTGAATAGGTTTTCCACATATTAAAATCAATGTACCAACACCTAGAAACTATGGAGGAAAAAAAGGTACCCCATTGCCAATAACAGCAGAAATTATATAATTATATAACTATAAGAATATAAGTGTTTTTCTTAAACTTATGGCAAAACTTCCTTTTCTGAAGGAATAAAGAATAAAGAGATGTTCTGTGTCAATGGATGGAAGAGTTACTATTTTAAAGAGGTTATAAGTTGAAAGCAATGCAAATAAAATTGCTAGTCTTTTAAATGGAATGTGAAAAAATGATCCTAAAATGTATGTGGAGCTATAAAGGTATAGCTATAAAGATATAGCTATAAAGGTACAAGAATAACCTTGATAGTTTGTTAGAAACTGCCCTGTGAGTTATCAAGACAAAGCTGAATGTCAGTCATTGGAACAAGGTGGGTTTGGTAATGAACAGACAGCGTAGAGGATCAAGAAACGAAGCTGTGTATACCTGGAAATTTGGATACACCATAGATGACATTTCAAATCAGAGGGGGGAAGGTAATGCTTCAGTAAACCATATTGGAAGGATTAGCTATCCAAATGGAATAAAATCATATTTCTCCTTATACCATACACAAAAATTTCTTGTGTTCATAGGATCCAAACAAAAAATTAACCTTTAAAGTTATAGAAAAAAAGTAAGAATAGAGGAGGCCTTTGAAGCAGGATTAAGTAACAAAGCAAAATCTACAAGAAAATAATTAGTCTGTACCATCATATGAAATTTCAGAACACCAAAACAAATAAAAAGAATCTAAAAGCTCCAAGAAAGGAAAAATAAGTTATCTGCAAATGAATAAATATCAGAATGACTTCTGACTTAACAATACTGAATGCTACCAGAAAATGTTACGATGTCTTCAAATTTCTGAGGGGAGAAAGTATTTTCAACTCTTAATTCTGTCCCTGCTAAATTGTTAATGAAATGTGGGGGCATATTATAGACTTTTTAAAATTTATATAAACTTACGAGGTACAAGTGCAATTTTGTTACATGTGTAGTGATCATGTCAGGGCTTTTAGGGTATCCATCACCCAAATAATGTGCATTATACCCACCCATTAAGTAATTTCTCATCACTTACCACTTCCCACCTCTTCAACCTTCCTAGCCTTTTGTCTATCATTCCACTGCCTATGTCCATGTGTACAACTTTGTTAGTATCCAATATGAGTGAGAACATGATATTCGTCTTTCTGTGTCTGGCTTGTTTCACTTAAGATAATCACCTCCAGTTCCATCTGTGTTGCTGCAAATGACATGATTTCATTTTTTATGGCTGTACAGTATTCCATTGTGTATATATGCCATACTTTCTTTATCCAATCATCCATTGATAGACACTTAGATTGATTCCATATCTTTGCTATTATGATTAGTGCTGTTTTAAACATACAAGTGTATGTATCTTCTTGATATGTTGATTTTATTTCCTTTGGGTAGATACCCAGTAGTAGGATTGCTGGATCCAATGGTAGTTCTATTTTTAGTTCTTTGAGAAATAACCATACTATTTTCCTTAGAGTTTTACTAATTTGCATAAATTCTTTGCCTAGATCAATGTCCAGATAGGTTTTCCTCTAGTGTTTTTATAGTTTTGGGTCTTATTTTTAGGTCTTTAATCCATTTGATTTTTGTATATGGTAAGAGACAGTGGTCCACTTTCATTCTTCTGCATATGGCAATCCGATTTCCCCAGCATCATTTATTGAAGAGGGTGTCCTTTCCCCAATATATTTTCCTGTTGCATTTGTCAAAGATCAATTGGCTGTAGGTATGTGGATTTATTTCTGGGTTATATTCTGTTCCATTGATCTATGTGTCTATTTTTATACCAGTACCATGCTGTTTTGATTACTACATCCTTGAGGTATAATTTGAAGTCAGGTAAAGTGATGCCTTCAGCTTTTTTTGTTTTTTTGTTTGTTTGTTTGTTTCTTTCTTTCTTTTTGCTTAGAATTGCTCTGGCTATTTGGGCCCTTTTTTGGTTTCATAGGAATTTTATGATTCTTTTTTCTAATCCTGTAAAAAATGACTTTGGCATTTTGATAGGGATTACATTGAATCTGTAGATTGCTTTGGGCAGTGTGGTCATTTTAATGTTATTAGTTCTTCTGATCCATGAGCATGGGATGTTTTTCCATTCGTTTGTGTCATCTATAATTTCTTCCATCAGTATTTTATAGTTTTCCTTGTGGAGATCTTTCACCTCCTTGGTTAAATTTATTCCTAAGTATTTTTTCCCAGCTACTGTAAAGGGGATTGATGTCTTCATTTTGTTCTCAGCTAGATCATTATTGGTGTATAGAAATGGTACTAATTTGGGGGCCAGACACAGTGGCTCACACCTGTACTCTCAGGACTTTGGGAGGCTGAGGCAGGAGGATCACTTGAGGCCAGGAATTCAAGACCAGCCTGGGCTACATAGTAAGCCCCTGTCTCTACTGAAAAAAAAAAAAAAAAAATATATATATATATATATATATATACACGCACACACACACACACATATATATTAGCCAGGTGTGGTGGTACACACCTGTAATTCTAGGTAGTTTAGAGCTTGAAGTGGGAGGAGTGCTTGAGCCCAGAAACTCAAGGTTGTAGTGATCTATGATAGTGTCACTATACTCCCGCCTGGACAATAGCTTTTTTTAAGAGACCCCATCTCTTAAAAAAAAAAAAGTGAAAAAAAAAAAAAAAAGAAAGAAATACTACTGATTTTTGTATCCTACAACTTTGCTAAATTCATTTATCAAATCTAAGAGGTTTTTGGTGGAATCTTTATGTTTTTCTAGATACGAGATCATTATCAGCAAACAGGTATAATTTGACTTTCTTTTTTCCAATTTGGATGCTTTTTATTTCTTGCTCTTGCCAGATTTCTCTAGTTAAGATTTCTCATATTATGTCGAATAGGAAGGGTGAAAGTGGGCATTCTTATCTTGTTCTACTTCTTAGAGGAAATGCTTTCTGTTTTTCCCTGTTCACTATAATGTTGGCTGTGGGTTTGTTATTATTTTGAGATATGTTCCTTCTATACCTAGATTGTTGGAGGTTTTTTAATCATGAAAAGGTTCTGGATTTTATCAAATGCTTTGTCCGCATTTATTGAGGTGATCATATGGTTTTTATCTTTAAATTTGCTTATGTAAAGTATCACATTTATTGATTTGTGTACATTAAGCCATCCTTGCATTCCTTGTATAAAACTCAGTTGATCATGGCATATTATATTTTTTATGTGCTTTTGCATGCTATTTGCTATTGTTTTGTTGAGGATTTTTGTGTCTATGTTCACCAGGGATATTGATCTGTACTTTTTTTGTTGGGTCCTTGTCTGAATTTGGTATCAAATTCAGATGTGAGATGCTGGCGTCATAGAATGAGTTAGGGAGAATTCCCTCCTCTTTGATTTTTTTGGAATGGTTTCAATACGATTGGTGTTAGTTCTTCCTTATATGTTTGGTAGAATTCAGCTGTGAATCCATCCAGTCCTGAGCTTTTCTTTGTTGGGAGACTTTTTATTACTGATTCAATCTCACTACTTGTTATTGGTCAATTCAGATTTTCTATTTCTTTCTTATTCAGTCTTGGTAGGTTATATATTTCCAGAAATTTATCCATTTCCTCTAGGTTTTCCAGTTTGTCAACATACAGTCATTCATAATAGTCTCTGATTTTTTTTATATTTCTGTACTATCAGTTGTAATATCTCTTTTTATTTCTGATTTTTGTTTATTTGAGTCTTCTCCCTTCTTTTCTTGGTTAGTGTAACTAGTGGTTTATCAATTTTGTTTATCTTTCCAAAGAACCAACTTTTCATTCATTAATCCTTTGTATTTTTAAAGAAATGTTTTAGTCTTTATTTCATTTAGTTCTGCTCTGATCTTTGTTATTTTTTTCCTCTGCTAATTTTGGGTTTGGTTTATTCTCACTTTTATTGTTCCTTGAGGTATATCATTAGATTGTCAATTTGTAATCTTTCTACTTTTTTGATGTAGGCATTTAATGCTATAAACTTCCCTCTCAGCACTGCTTGTGCTGTATCCCAAAGGTTTTGGTATATTGTATTTACATTTTGATTTGTTTCAAAATTTATTTTTTGGAGGGAGGGTCTCATTCTGTTGTTTGAGTAAGAGTGCAATGCTGTAATCATGGCTCACTGTGCCCTCAAACTCTTGGGCTCTAGTGATTCTCCTGCCTCATCCTCCCAAGTAGCTGGGACTACAGGCATGTACCATTACACCGAGCTAATTTATTTTTTTAGTTTTTATGGAGATGGAGGTCTCTCTGTGTTGTTTAGGCTGGTCTTGAACTCCTGGCCTCATGTGATCTTCCTTCCTTGGCTTCCCAAAATGCTAAGATTGTAGATATGAGCCACCACACTCACGAATACCTGGGAGCCTGAACCCCACACGTTGTTTCATGGAAGAAGGGCATGAAGCTAGGCAGAGCCAGACCAGGCAAGCTTGCACTTGGGCCCTGCAATGGCAAGTGCATATATCAGCTGTAACTGGGTGGCAGAACAGTCTTCAGGCCTCTGGCAAAATGTTTGAGTGAGGAGTGACTGCTGCTGCACCAAGGTCCTATAACATGGGGAATAGGGCTGGTCCCAGTGACCACCTCTTTGGCCAGTGGGTGGGGGACTTGTGTCCGCCTCATGCCCCAGTCCTGGCAAGGCTCCCTTCCCCATCCTGGCTGTGGTAGCCAGCCCAACTGTTCAGTCAGTCCTGGCAGTTTATGCTCAGCCTGTAATTCATCCCTGGGCATAGGAGCTGCTGCCTGGCTCAATATGAAGCCTCCACAGCAACTCTCATCCTGCTCAGGGTTGAGGGAGCCTGGTTCTAGCACCGCAGCTGGAGCCCACTCCACTTGCTTCTCAATTCTAGTTGTGGGAGCCTCTGCCCAACTCAAGCCCCAGTTCTGCAAGTTGTAGCCCAAGTCTCCCTAATGCCAAATACTGGCCCCTCTAGTTCCCAGAACCATGCACAGTTTGTTAAGTGCTGGAATTGAAAATGGCATCTTACAGTAGCTGCTTAGGTTTGATGGAGTGTGTGGGATACTTCCTGGAGTTGTTCCTTTTCACAGTCTCTAGGCTGCTCCCTAAGTTAGATTCAGGGCTTGGGAAGGTCAAAATGCTCTCCTGTGGCCTGGATTGTATGATTCCTCAGTGAGAAAGTGGATCACAGAAAGACTCCCTCACCCCTTCCTGTACTGGGGATTCACTCCTAGTTTTCAGCCAGTCCCACCCACCTGAACTGCCTATTTTCCTTCTCCTTCCCGGAATTTGGAGTTTCCTTTCACTTTTCTGTTAAACTTCTGTGTTCTCTCAGTAAATATGAAAGAAAACAGATGCTACATGCGAAGAGGAGAGTCATGTGCCAGTTGTCACGTGTCATGTGCCATGTGGCAAGGCTCCCTCAGCACGAAAGAGGTCGTACTGAGGTAAGAGGAAAAATTAATTACTTGAAAGGAGGAAATCATTGAATCTACATTTTTTTCCATACAATTCCTCAATCTGGCCAGTTAGGAAACCTGATGGATTATGTAGAGCAACAGTAGATCACAGATGACCCAATAAACACCAGTATGGAGGGAACATGGCCAGATATAGACACAGTAATCGGTGACCTTTGAACTGCTCAATGGCGGGGAGCAATGACCTCCGGTTGGTCAGTAATTAAGCAGATGTTCACTCAGCGTGACCCTCCTCCCAATGCTCACACATTACTGAACATAAGAGAATTCATAATTTTAAAGAATGTGACAAAATCTTTAAATCTTGCTCAAGCAGTTTTAATTGTAAGATAATTTTTGCTGGTGAGAAATGATATAAATGTGAAAATTATGGAAAAGCTTTTAAAGAAACCTTTCTACACATAAGAGAATTCATACCGAAGAGAAACCCTACAAGTGTGAAGACTGTGGCAAAGCCTTTACCCAGTGCTCACACCTTAGTAATCACAGGAGAATTCATACTGGAGAGAAACCTTACAAATGTGAATAATGTGGCAAAGCTTTTAATTGGTGCTCAGATCTTGGCATCCATAAGAGAATTCAAACCAGTGATAAACCCTATAAATGTGAAGAATGTGGCAAAGCCTTTAATCGGTGCTCATACCTTAATATACATAAGAGAATTCATACTGGAGAGAAACCCTACAAATGTGAGGAATGTGGCAAAGCCTTTAACAGTACTCACACCTCACTAAACATAAAAGAATTCATACCAGAGAAAAACTCCACAATTGTGAAGAATGTGGCAAAGCCTTTACCCAGTGCTCACACTTTAGTAATCATAGGAGAATTCATATCAGAGAGAAACTCTACAATTATGAAGAATGTGGCAAAGACTTTACACAGTACTCACTCCTCACTAGACATAAAAGAATTCATACTGGAGAGAAACCCTACAAATGTGAAGAATGTGGCAAAGCCTTTGCCCAGTGCTCAAACCTTAGTACCCATAAGAGAGTTCATATAAGAGAAAACCTACAAATGTGAATAATGTAGTAAAGTCTTTAAATATCACTCAAGCCTTTATTATCATAAGATAATTCATACAGTAGAGAAGCCCTGCAAATGTGCAAACTGTGGGAAATCCTTTAAGTTATGCTCATGTCTCTAAACATAATATAATACATACTGAAGAGACACCTTATGAAAGTGAACAATGTGGCAAAACCATTAACTAGTGCTCAAATATTTATGAAAATAAGAAAATTCATACCAGAGAGAAAACATACAAATGTTAAAAATCCAACAAAGCCTTTACCTGGTCCACTTCTCTTACTGTACATTAGGGAATTCATACCTGAGAAAAATCCTACCAAGGTAAGAAAAGTGAGAAAGCCTGCTCGCATATTACCTGCCATCAGAGAGTCATTCTGGGTAACAGTGATGTAAGTGTAACAACTGTCAAAATACCTTTCAGAAAATAAAAGTCTTAGAGTGTACTAGGGAGTTTATACGGAGAAAAAATATCACAGCTATAAAGAGTGGTACAACATCTTTACTTCTGTCACAGATATTGTTCACAGGAAAATTTATACTGAAATGAAACCCTACATAAACTGCTCAAACTTTAAGTTCAGAGAATTTGGATTTGAGAGAACCTCTACAAATGTAATGAATGCAAAAAAAATTTGTTCATAAATCACAGCTTGGGAAATAGAACTTGTACTTCACAGATGCCATAATGTGAAAAAAATTAATGAAAAATCAAGTCTAAATAAAGATCTGCAGATTCACAGTAAAAAGCACTAAGGCACTAATATTTTCAGACATTATCCTAAAGCAGTGAGTAGATTATATACAATAATTTAACATTAAAATTGTTAGATAATCTAAGTATATGTATGTTTAAAAGGAACATAAAATTGACTTATCTCACAGAACTTGGAAAAGTTACTAACTCTCCAAGCTTCAGTTTCTTTATCTGTAAAATGTATTAATTATGGTTCCCTTCCCATAGGTATTGAGGTGTTAAATACAATACAATAAATACCAGCTTTTGTGCTCCAAAAAAAAAAAAGTGTGTCTTCGGTGAGTGTAGAAGAAATGATTCTTACACAAAAGAAGGAGCAGAGTGGTTCTCAGCTGGACCCACAAGTCAATCTGAAACCATCAAACTGACTGGCTTTGATGAGAAGATACTAGATCACAAAGGGAGAAAAAGAACAAGGTGACAGACAGCCTCTGTGAAGGAAGGAATAGTGCAATGGAGGAGTGGCCGAAGAGGATGAGGTGGAGGTCATCCTTGCACAGCAGCCTGCTGATGATCAGGAAGTACCAAGGGATGCTGTCTTGCCTGAGCAGACTTTAACGAGTTCTTTAACCTTGATAAGGTGCCAGGCTTGGCTTCAATGATAGACGATGTTTTGGGAAAAGGGTCAGTGTCTGCCAGTCAGTTCAGTAGGTGGTTCTCTAACCCAAGTTGATAAGGAAGCCAATCCAGCAGTCTTGGGTCAACACCACATGAAGAACTGGAGAAACTTGCAGGTCTGGAGCAAGCCATCCTCTCTCCTGGACAAAACTCTGGGAATTATTTTGCTCCTATACCATTGGAAGACCATGCTGAAAATAAAGTGGATATTTTAGAAATGCTAGAGAAAGGCAAAGTGGATTTAAAACCTCTTCTTTCCAGCCTTTCTGCAAATAAAGAAAAACTTACAGAGAGCTCACATTCAGGAGTTGTACCGTCAGTGGAAGAGGTAGAAGTGGGGCTCAAAGGTTTGAAGGTGGATCAGCAAGTGAAAAATTCAACTCCCTTTAGTCTCCCTAGAGGAGACTCTGAGTGCTGTAACCAGCAATTGACAACTCAAGAAAGATGGAGACATGACTGCATTTAACAAGCTAGTGAGCACCAGGAAGGCAAGTGGGACTTTGCCTTCTCAGCCCAAAGTCAGTTGAAATCTTGAAAGCCATTTGATGTCCCCTGCTGAGATTCCAGGGTAGCATGTCCCTAAGAACATCCTGCAGGAACTTCTGGGCCAACCAGTTCAGAGACCCACTTCTTCTAATCTTCTGAGTGGCTTTATGGGGAGCTTGGAGCCTACAACATCTTTACTGGACCGAAGAGCACCCTCTCCTCCCTTGTCACAGGTGTTTCAAACTCGAGCAGCCTCAGCAGACTACCTTCACCCAAGAATACCATCACCAATTGGTTTTACACCAGGACCACAGTTACTCGGAGATCCATTCCAAGGCATGCGCAAGCCCCTGAGCCCTGTCACATCCCAAATGAGCCAGCTAGAGTTACAACAGGCAGCTTTGGAGGGGGTAGCCTTGCCACATGATCTTGCTGTAAACTTCTACCAGCCTGGTTTTGGCAAACCACAGGCGCACAGAACCAGAGATGGATTCAGAAACAGGCATCAACGAGTGACCAAGTCACCACCACCCGTGCACCGAGAGAATTCCTCTTCCCCAGCCCCTGCTGCCTCCATCACAAGCATGCTGTCTCCTTCCTTTAACCCTACTTCAGTGATTCGTAAGATGTATGAGAGCAAAGAGAAAAGCAAGGAGGAACCAGTATCTGGAAAAACAGCTCTTGGTGATAGTAAAGAGGATACTCAAAAGGCCAGTAAAGAAAAACTCCTGTCATCCAACTCTGTACCCAGTGTCCATCGAGACTCTTCTCCCACTACAAATGCCAAACCGTCAATGTTACAGCAGTCTTCATGTTCCACCCCACTGTCCCAGACCAACTTACACCAAAGAACAAGATTATCAACCTAAAGCAACTGGGAGAGCAACACCCACCGTGGCATCCCCAGTTCCAGGAACCCCTTTTCTCCCCCCTGTTCACCAAGTTCCTCTTGTCCCCCATGTCCCTATTGTTTAGCCTGCTCACCAGCTTCACCCAGGGGTGGTACAAAGGATGCTGGCCCAAGGAGCACATCCACAACATCTTCCAAGTTTGCTCCAAGCTGGTGTGCTTCCTCCTGGGATGGACCTGACTAATTTACAAGGAATATCCAGCCCAATCCTGGGTCAGCCCTTTTACCTTTACCTGCTGCTAGTCGCCCTCTCTTAGCCCCCCGACCTAGGACACTGCTGCATCTGGCAATGATGCAATAGCAGCTGCTGCGCTCAGTTCTGCATCCTCCAGGCTCTGGTTCCCAGGCAGCAGCTGTCAGTGTTCAGACAACGCCTTAGAACATGCCCCACTGCTCAGGGCTGCCTCACACGCACTCCCAGCTGGAGCATCGCCCCAGCCAGAGGAGCAGCTCCCCCGTGCGCCCCACCAAATGGTTCAGCTTAGATGTGCTACAACAGCCCTGGCCGTCCATGCCTGCCAAGTCACCAGTGTGGATGAATTGGAATACTGACAGTGAGCAGGGCATGCAGGCTCACCTAAGCCTGGACCTATGGCTGCTTCACCATCTCGTGTTGGTTTACTGGCTTTTACTTTGGAGCATTCTGTGTGAAGCACTCTGTTCAGGGAGCTCATGCACCTGGTATGGTCTACATTACGATGGAAGCATCTTAACGCATCAAGTGGAGCCTATATTGTCTGATTACAGGATGCATAGTGTTGTCAATCCTAGAAACAGTCTTTCTTTTTTGTAAGATATGTGAATGAAGTGTTGGTGTCCTCACTAAGAGGTGGTACCTAAGGGTTCTGAGGAATAAATGTATAGACCCTTATGTACAGACCTGTGTATAAACAACTTTCGTATATACATATAGGATAGCTTTTTTGAACTTATACAGCTGTACATAAAAGTAGCTGGTATTAGTTAAGCCTGTGTCAACAGTTTGGATTTTTTTCACTTAGACATTTGGAACTTTTTCTTTTGGTTGATTAAAACTGCGTGTGGATGCAGTGAAAAAAAGGGGGCGCCCTGGAAGTGAGCTGTTTGGAGGCACCGCTGGGAACTGCCACATCCGAGGCCTGGAGCGACCACCGCCACAGTCATGGTGTGAGTGATTAACACTGTGGACACCTCCCATGAGGACATGATTCATGACGCCCAGATGGACTACCATGGCACCTGCCTCGCAACCTGCTCATCAGACAGGTCCGTCCAAATCTCTGACATGCGCAACGGAGGGCAGTTCCTTATCGCTGACCTCAGGGGACATGAAGGTCCCATGTGGCAAGTGGCCTGGGCCCACCCCATGTACGGCAATATCCTGGCATCCTGCTCCTATGACCGGAAAGTCATTATCTGTAAAGAAGAAAACAGCACCTGGGAGAAGACCCGTGAGCACTCAGGACACAACTTCTCAGTAAACTCTGTGTGCTGGGCCCCCATGACTATGGCCTGATCCTGGCCTGTGGGAGTTGGGATGGGGCCATCTCCCTGCTGACCTACACCGGGAAGGCCAGTGGGAAGGGAAGATCATCAACACTCGCGCTGTTTGCTACAATGCTGTCAGCGGGGCCCCTGCTGTTGTACCTGGAAGCCTCATAGTCCAGCCGTCAGGACAGAAACCCAATTACATTAAGAAGTTGGCATGAGGTAGCTGTGACCACCTCATTAAGCTGTGTGGGGGGAGGATGGCCAGTGGAAGGAGGAGCAGAAGCTAAAAGTGCACAGGGACTGGGTCTGAGATGTGGCCTGGGCCCCTCCATCGGCCTGCCCGCCAGCACCATCATCAGCTGTTCCCAGGATGGTCGTGTGTTTATTTGGGCCTGTGATGATGCCTCAGGCAATATGTGGTCCCCAAATTGCTGCACAAGTTCAATGACTTCATGTGGCCTGTGAGCTCATCCATCACAGCCACCATTCTGGCCGTCTCCCGTGGAAACAATAAGGTGACCCTGTGGAGAGTTGGTTGACGGACAGTGGGTATGCAACAGTGATGTCAACAAGGGCAGGGGCTCCATGTCAGCTCCAGTCACAGCAGGCCAGCAGAACGAGCAGTGACCAGATGGTTGGGGCATGGCTCTCCCGCCTGCCAGCTCCAGGACTGCCCCTTCCTGGGCCAACTGACCAAACAACTGGGAAGAGCTCCCAGCTCCAGCAAGATTATTTTCCAAGCTGTAGTTACAAGTGTGACCACAGGCTGGTCATCAGCCTTAACATGATTTGATATGGTTTGTAATTTACCATCCAGCTGAAAGCATTCATGTTATGAAGAAGAAACTACAAGTCATCTTCAAATCTATTATTTTAAATATTTTTGGTCATTTTTATGTACCTTTGGGTTCAGGCATTATTTGGGGGGGTTGTTTCCAAATTAATTAAATAAATTCATATT
>VSMD01019604.1:0-26238 GCA_008750895.1 Mirza zaza | reverse complement strand
AGAGGCGTCACGTCTGTCATAGCAGCTGCACTTAGAGCCAGTATTGATAGGGTTTCAGCAATCCATGGGCATCCTCCAGGATCCATAGCGTTTCTTAATGGGTTAGACTGGTGAATTAAGTGGGACTCTGATGGGACCACCATCCCTGCCATTTCCCCTGGCATGTAGGATTGTTTCTGATTTACTCTCTTGGCTAAGGGGTGGTGGTGGTGGAGTTTGGTTTTCCTCACTCTGATCTAGTACGTTGTGCATGACCCTAGTTATTGGTCTGGTGGCCAGAAGGGGAGGTGGGAATACATTCTCATCTTTGAAAGTATTGTCTTGCAAGGCAGTGGCTTCTAAAGGGTCATATTCAAGTAAGAGAGAAGTATTAGCCGTTAATGGGAAGGGGTGAGCTGCTTCTGCAGGCCCAGAAAGGTCAAGGGAGACTGGTGTGTCAAGGCTTTTGAGTGCATTAGCACAAATGTCCCATTTCCAAGTCTCAGGGTACCATTCTTTGTCAATCAGCATCCTTATTCTCCACAGTAGAATTGCCAGGTTTGAGAATTTAAATTTCTCTGGAGTCCACTGACCTGGTAATTAAAACCTAGAATTCACATTTTTTTTTGCCCTCCAGAGTTAGGAGGTGACAGTCTCTTTGATGCTGCCAGAGGGGCCTTCCGACGTCCCCCTAGTTAGCACTGCTGACGTTTTGGGCCGGTTAAGTCTTGAGGTGGGATGTCCTGGAGACAGACACAGAGATAAGTTCAAACCAAACCTCACCCAGTTGGTTGTAGATGCTCTTCCTTCCCACCAACTCTTCAGAGCAACTTCCTGTTCTCATGAGGAACAACCCAGGGTGAATTACTTTATGCAAAAAGGACAGAAGAAAGGCGGTGTCATTTCCTATGCTGAAATTATGACCTAATATTCATTCACTTAGGTCAAACCTCTAACGGAAGGAGGAAGTTTGGATAGACAGCTAATTATGGGGAAAGGTGATGCATTTAATTTTTGAAACATTGAGTTTCAGTATCTAGTGAGGTCAACCAGTTTGAGAGTGAACGCAATGACTTTGCCTTTGATCATGCTGAGCTTGAGGCTCAGGGGGACTTTCATGAGGAGGTGTCCCATTGCAAGACAACACACAGGAGAGATACCAGGGTCAGAGCTGTGATTTGGGAGCCTGCTATCTGTTTGAAGCTTTGAGGGGTTTGGGGGAAGCACGTAGACTGACAAGAGCAGAAGGCTGAGGATTGAGCCTTGAATTATATCTGATTTGGCAGATGGAAAGAGGAGTAAAACCAATGAAAGAGAAAGATTAGCGCATGCCACAGGGAAATTGTAACAATATGGCCTTGGCAGATAGAAATCTGAGAAGGAAGGCATGGTCATGTGTGTCTTGGCTAAACAGAGAGATTAGGAGCATGAGAGCTGAGCAAAAGCCATTTGATTTGGTGGCCAGGAGCCACTGGGGACACTGGGAAGATCGTTTCATTGGAGGGATGTGGACTGGAACTAAATGCCCGTGGGTAGACAGTGACTCAGTAGTGAGGAAATAAGAAGGTGGAAGGCAGACAACCTTTCAAAAAATGTAAGCAGGAAATGAAGGAGAAAAATAGCTCCAGACTTAAAGTCAGAGTTATCACATAATGAAATAACTGATGAAATAAACTTCAGGGCTCCTCATTCCTCTGGCCCTGGGAGGCCTTGGATTTTGTGATATTTATGGTTATTTATCAGCTTTTTAAAAATGTGCCGTCTGTTATGGTTTCTCTTCTCATTCTCAATAAATGCTCATTTTTGTACCTGCTTTTATGTTTGTAATTTTGTATTCTTTTTTCCTAAACACCACCACCCAAATCGTTTAAGCTTCAGGTTGTCCAAACCTGGATATGCTCCGGCAAGGGTCTATGCTCAAGCAGAAGATTCCTCAGTAATGGGATTTCTTCTCTCCTGTCTTCTAAGGCCCCGTAAAGTTTTGGTGGAGATGAATTCTAACTCTTCCAGTGAACACACCAGTGTGCTGGGCTGGGCCAAGCAGACGTGACAGGGAAGTTACCCTGCACGTTGGGTGGCAGGGCGGGCATGGTGACGGGGAGGGGGTGAGTGGCTCTGGGGAGGGGACGGGAGGGGACAGCATGGGTAGTTTGGTCCAGGTGAGGCATTCGAGGTGGGCGGCTGGGTTGTCTGGGGTTGGGCAAGGACACAGGTCCAGACAGACTGGACGAGGCCAGAGCGGGAGCTGTACCTGGGAGGACACGCAGGAGAGGGGAGTGTGGAAGGTGAGGTCTGTGTCAGGGGTGAGTGTGGCGGCCGCAGAGACTCCTCCAGAGCACCCCTCACAGGAAGCCGGGTCTGATCACTGACTCATCGCGTGGCCTGCCCTTCCTGTGCTTCAGCTTCCCCCCAGCGAGCCGCGCAGCACCGCAAAGGGCTGTGGAGAGGAAAGTCTAAGAAAAAGCAGAATGAAAACACTGGTGGAATATATATTCTTCTGTGGTTTCTATGGTAATAATTCTGGGCTGAAGTTAAAAAAAACCCCAACTTTATAAAATGAGCTAAATACATGTCTGCTTTCTTAGTGAAATGCATTTCAAATTCAGGTTTTGTGTCACAATCTTTTGAGATGATTTCCTCAAGAAAACTCCACACCTCAGGGTCCCTAGTTTGCCATTGACATGCAGAAGTTGAATCAGGCACAATATTTTTTTTGCAATAAGCAAGGAAATGGTAAACAAATACTGCCCTTTTTATTTAAAATAACATTTATTGAGCACCTACCATGTGTCAATATGCCAGCCTTATTATAGGTGCTAAGATTGCAAAGCCAGAATGGATAGATTTAGCCTTAAATAAGTCCAACAGAGGAGAAAGGAACACAGCTACTTACAATCTCGTGAAATGAGGCTCAGCTCCAGAGGTATATGCCAGGTGCTCTGAGAGATCAGACAGAGGAGTCATATGTAGAAAGGGGGAACCCTTGTATGCTGTTCGTGAGAATGTAAATTAGGGTGACCACTATGGAAAACAGTATGTAAGTTCCTCAAAAAAACTAAAAATAGAGCTACCCTATGACCCAACAATCCTACTGCTGGGTATAGATGCAAAGGAGGGGAATTCAGTGTACCAAAAGGATAGCTGCACTCCCAAGTTTGTCACAGCACTATTCACAATAGATAAAATATGGAATCAACCTAAGTGTCCATCAACAGATGGAGGGATAAAGAAATTGTGGTACATAGACACAACGGAATATTATGTAGTCACCAAAAAGAATGAAATCCTGCCATCTGCAACAACCTGGATGGAACTGGGGAACATTATGTTCAGTGAAATAAGCCAAGCACAGAAAGACAAATCTTGCATGTTCTCACTTGTATGTGGAAGCGAAATATTAAAAACAACTGACCTTATGAAGACAGAGAGTGACAGTTAAAGGAGGCTGGGAGGGGTAGTGGGGAGGTGGGGACAAAGTAGGGATGATTAATGGGTGCAAAAATATAGTTAAATAATTAGACAGAATGGACAATATTCGATAGCACAACACAGTGACTATAAACAACAAGTTATGGTACACTTTAAAATAAAAGAGTAAAATTGGAATGTTCCAAACACAAAGGAATGATAAATGCCTGAGGTGATGGATACCCCAATTGCCTTAATTTGATTAATTCACATTGTATTCTTGTATCAAAATGTCACATGTACCCTATAAAGATAAACAACTAAGATGTACTTATAATAATTAAAAATTAAAAAATGGGGGCCATGATTGGAGGGGACAGAAGCCAGCACAGGCTGCACCGAGAAGCTGACACAGGAGCTGGGCTCTGGACGTGCTAAATGAGCTGGTGCTCGGGTGGGAAAAGGAAGGGTGGAGCACATGGGAGGGGCGCTTTTCCACTTTGGCAGTAAGTCTCAAGTCAGACTGTTAGACATTTCTGTTCGTAAGAATCACTTAGGGATCTCATAAAAATACTGTTTCCGGTTCCGTAGGCCTAGGATGCGGCCTAAATTTCTGCATTTTTATTAAGCTCCTAGGTGTGTCTGTTGCTGCTATCTGGGGACACACTTTGAGTAGCAAGGATCTAAGGGAAAAGTTCTTTCTTCTATCCCCAACAGGGGAGACAAAATCTGCCCAAATGGCCCTGTGGGGACAGACCTTGGTGAGGAATGAGGATTAGGATGTGCAGCTACACTAGAATTTAATCTTCAGGAGATCAGGGTCCTTTTCTCCCTTCTTCACAGTGTGCTCCCCATTCCTGGCACAGAGTTAGAGCTCAGTACTTACTGAGGGGTGAAATCTGTTCTTGCTTATAAGAGCAGACAGTAGTTCATGGCCTCACTCTCCCACTCCTCCCCAGTTCTGTGGTCAGAGTGGGACCCACATTTCAAGGTAGATTCCTTTTGTGCATAGTTATTTGCATGAAGGGGGTGACAGGAAAGGTGTATGTGGGAACATGGGAGGAAGAATGGGTTCCCAAGCCTTGAATGTCTACTTTGATTGATAATTAAGTCCCTTTTGGATTTATCTTTTCTGGTTTAGGGCCATATGCAGTAGACAGTTTCCCAATGCTCTGGAACTGAGTGAGTTTCTGGAAATACTTATTCATTCCTCCAACATATATGTGAAAGTGAACAATGACCTCTATCCTCATAGAGCTTTTATTGCGGCTGATAGAGACATAAATAATAAATCAAATAAATAAGTATATTATATGTTATAAGGTAATAAGGAGGAAGAAAAAAAGAGAAGTAGAGCAAGGTAGGGAAAGTGTGGGAATATGAGGTACAAGGTAGTTTTAGCATTAAATAGGATGGCCTGAGTAGGTCTCGTTCAGTGAAGGCTTGAGGTGGGATGAGGGAATGATCCAGGCAGATTTTGGGGGCCTGAGTGCTGTCAGGCAGAGGCAGCAGCTGGTACAAAGGGCCTATTGTAGGAGAGTCTCTGGAACATTCCAGGGACAGCAAGGAGGTCATTGTGTCTGGAGTGCAGTGAGGGATGAGGACAATTACACCAAGTGAAGTTGGAGAAGTAAGAGGACAGGTGGAAGGTCATTCAGGTGGGCCCTGCAAGTTGGCTTTTGCTCTGAGTGAAGGCGGCAGGCTTTGTAGAGCTTTAATCGTAGGAGTGACATGATCTGACTTAACATTTTAAAAGAGTCTCTCTGGCTTCTGTGTTGTGAATAGACTGCGGAGGCAAAGGCAGGGGGCCAGTAAACAGCTGTGGCAATAACCCAAGCGGGAGATGACAGTGACCAGGACGGAGTGTAGGAGTAGAGGTGGTGAGATGTGGTAGATTCTGGGCATTCTGAAGATGAGAGATGACAGGATTTCCTGACTGGTAGAATGTGGGTTGTGAGGGGGGGGCGTCAACAATGCTTCTGAGGTTTTTGACCTGAGTAACTGGACAGATGGAGTAACAATTAACCAAGGGGAAGACATGCAATGGGAGCGATCAGGAGTTTAGGTTTGAGAGAGAAGAAGAAAATTTCTGTTTTGGACAAATTAAGCTAAAAGGGATTGTTGGGATTCCATGTGAAAAATATAAAGTAGGTGGCTGTGGATACAGGATTTTAATGTTCAGGAGAGAGGTCTGGGCTGGATGTCGAAATTTGAGAGTTATGGAATACAGGAGAACTTAAAACTGTGAGACTGGATAAGTGAATGCCCATAGGGAAGATCAGAGGACCAAGAACTGAGTCTTGGATACTCCAGAGATTGCAGAGAAGAGGAGGAACCAGTAAAGGAGGTGGAAAAGGAGTGACCTACAAGGTAGGAGGAAATCAAAGAGTGTGGGTTCTGACAGCTAGGGAAGTGTACCAAGGATAGGGAAGGGTCTACTGTGACAAAGCCTCCTGAGAGGTCAGGTGCGACGTGATCTGAGAATTGCTGAGAATTGATCATGGGAGCCAGCAAAGTCAGGCTCATTGGTGACCTTGTTAAGAGCAGGTTTGGGTGGAGCCCTGGAGACAAACTCTTTCTGATTGGAAAGAGTTTAGGAAAGAGTAAGAGAAGAAATAGGGGAGATAGCATGTAGAGACTCACTTGCAGATTTCTGTAGTAAAATATAATATATTATTAAGGCCCCCAGAGTTGACCATGTGAGGAAATTTGAAAGAGAAATGGAAAAAAATCAATGCAATTACGCAAGATGAAGAGTAAGAAGAGTATGGAAATTAGGAATTTATTTATTAGCAGAAAATTAATAGGTAGCCTAGGTAACATACTAAATATAAACATTACCAAAGGCCCTTATTAAGGATGCTCAGGCCTGGGCTAGGTGCTGCCCCCTCAGTCCTCAAAGAGGTGCAGTCAAGTTGGTGGGACAGACTCTCTATGAAGGGATGAATGACCACAGAGGACGTGAACCAAGGCAGTTGTGGGCCTGCTCAGTGCCCAGGTAAAATTACAGATCAGCTCTGTTCTGAATGACAGGAGTGGGGATTCACCAGGGACAAGGTGGTGAAAGCCAACTCTAGAAGGGTTGTGAGTCAGGAGCTGGACCCGCATTCCTCAAGAGACGGATGGGAACGGACCCTGGGAGAGATGTGACCCAAGGCAAGGAGCAGTAATGCGCTCGGTGTGTGCAATGCCCAGTGAAGTGACCCTTTTGGCACTATGGTCAGGCAGATGTTTAGGAGAGGGGAAGGTTAGGAACAGGATGACAGGGCTGTAATCCTTTCAAGGCCTCGTTTTAGTCAATAGTTGTGACTCCCCACCACGATGAGCCTTTAGTTTTGCGTCAGGAAGAAGAGACAAAACTAAGAAATTGTCCATCCTTTTAAATACAGCCATCTGCAGCTCTTCCCTGAGGCGGGCGGTACTTACAGAGACGGGCAGGAGCGAGGAGAGAGGGTGACGTGGCACTTGGACAGACAGGCCAGAAGGGTCGCCAGCCTGCTGTCTGCCTGGACTGGTGAGAGGGTGCTCCTTGGTCCTGGGCTGAGACTTGTTGCCTTACCCTGTGTGCAGAGGACAGGAATTTTTGTAGGTCAGTCAAATGTACAAATGCTCCTATAAATTAAGATATAGATGGCGTATGCAATATATGACCCTGTTTTTCAACTTCTGTAACCTTTCTAACTCGTTTGAGGAGAAGGAGCACCAGAGGGCTTGCTGTATTATTCGGAGCCTCCCAGGCATGTCCCAGGCAGAATGCTTGTTCCCTGACAACATTTGTAGGAACATGTGTAGTGTGTGTGTGTTGAAGGAAAGGAACATGGGCGTGATGTGCAGAATAAAAATGCCAAGAGAGGGTCTTGGTCTTGCCCCCTTTCTCTGCCTTCCCCAGCTCGATGGCATTTTCTTAGCGACCACTTCCTGTCCCTGAATCTGGCCCCTGCCACGTGCACCTGCCAGGACTTCACTTCGGGAGACCAGCCTCTGCTCATCCAACGTCAGGATGAGTCGGTTGTCAAAAACAGTCTTCTAGCTCCTGACCTCTTATTCTTCCATTCTACACAGCCAAACGTCCCTTTCCTGCCAGAACAAAGAAGAGAAAACTGCTTTAGTGTGAGCCCCCTCTTGTGCAAAGACATTTCCTGGCAGCGTGCTGTGGGCTTGTCTGAAGGTAGGCTTTGGTTGAGGTTTCAAGAATTTTCATAACGGACAAGGGCTGTAAGTAGGTGAGGCTTATTTACTGCTGGTAAATAGACACTGGGGGGATAGATGATTCATCTCTACATGTTCTGCTGGCATTTTACCATAAGTGCAACAAATTATACAAAAAGAGGAAAGCAGGGATGAGTATTGGAGAAATCAACCAAATAGGCAAACCTTCTTTATCTCCTAATGTTTTGGTTATAGCCGCTAGACAGAAAGAGAGGTTTTCATTTGGCCATTCCATAGTGTATACATATTTCAAACCATCATGCACACCTGTGGTTCCCAACCCCCAGGCTGCGGATCAGTACTGGTCCATGGCCTGTTAGGAACTGGGCAGCACTGCAGGAGAGCAGCAGGTGAGCAAGTGAAGCTTCCTCTGTATTTATAGTCCCTCCCCGTCACCGGCATCATCACGTAAGCTCCGCCTCCTGTCAGCTCAGCAGCGGCATTAGCTTCTCATAGGAGCGAGAATCCTACTGTAAACTGCACATGTCAGGGATCTAGGTTGCACGCTCCTTAGGAGAATCTAATGCCTCATCTGATCTGAGGTGGGCTGAGGCGGTGATATTGGCACTGGGGAGCGGCTGCAAGTGCAGATTACATTAGCACAGAGGTCTGACTGCGCAGTAAATGTAGTGCACTTGAATCATCCAGAACCATCCTCCCCCACCTCCATCCAGGGAAAAATTGTCTTCATGAAACCAGTCTCTGGGTCTCTGGTGCCATAAAAGTTGGGGACTGGTGATGTATGTGATAAATATACACATATAACTTCAAAAAGAGAGGTTTTCATGTTTGTTTTAGTTTGATAGATTTCTCCTCCCATGCAGTCACTCAACTCTTTGTGTGCCCCTCAGCTAGTTCAAAAGGATAGAAAAAGGAAAAATCAGAATTCCCCCCATCACTCCCACATTAGAAACACAATTCAATTCTAAACAACACATGTCATAAATAAAAGAAATTCCCTGAAGACTTGTAATACTTTAATATGGTTGTTTTAAATCTGCTCCTTCTCAAGAAAAATATAATTCAAGTCATTTGCTTGTGCATTGTATATCATGATCAATACTTATTAAATATGTATGGCAGAGGATACAAATGAAGTAGAGCTTCCCTGGCTGAGCGCACAGACATGTTATTTAATTACGCCAGTGAGCACTCACGAGTCCAAATGTGAAGAATCCACATTATTTCCGTGGCTGTTCCGTTTTCCTCTGTGTGCACCTGAATACTAGGCCCAGTGAAAGGTCATGTGCCGAGGTAGCCTGTAAGGTTCCTTTGGAACAGAACAAACAGTGATCATCCACTGGCTGGACTTTCATGGGGGGAGATAACTCGTACTGAACATGGAGAAGCTCAGGCAGCAGGCAGAACACCGAGGAGCGTCTCCGGTCACCTCAGCAGTGTGGATCCCTGTATTCCGGCCATTTGAATGATCTTCAGGAAGGAGGAGTGGAGTGCAGCGTACTGTGGGCCCCACCCCAAATGCGAGTTTAGGGGGCTGCGCCAGCTGGAAACCATGAGGGCCAGCTGTGTGTGCTGGTCGTGGAGGCTCAGTTGTGTGTTTAACTATTTATTCCAAGTACTCAAATTCAGTGTTGTAAATAAGGTCCCCAAGTTTCTGAGCCTGCTGATCAAAATGCTTTTGATCAACATATTTCTCTACAGAGAGAGCAAACTTTGCTGTCTCATCTGCACCTCAAAATGGACATTCCTTAAATGGAATTCATGGTCCTCCTCCCTCTCCCCAGCACCTGTCCCACCTTCCCTGTTTGGCATCTCAGTAAATGGCCTTGCCCGCCACACTGGGATGTAGATCTGGGGGTCACTTCTGACCACTCTCCCTCCTCTACCCTTCATCCGGCCCATTATCGAGACCACCACTCACATGTTTCCATGCCCCCATCCCTTCCCGTCCTAGTCCCTTCAGCCGCTTCCCTGGCCTTCTGGCCCCACTCTTGACCTCTAGGAATCCGTTCTTTCCCCTGCTAGTGGAGGATTCTTTTAACGCTCTTCCCTGGCTTCTCATTGCCTTAGAGCTGGGGCCCCATTCTGCATACAGCCCGGCTGCGGCTGTGGCCTCCAGCTGCCTGCGCAGCTGCACTGACTGCTATCTTCCAGCCTCCGCTGCCCCAGTCCCACCCGGTGACTGTCAGCTTCTCAGAGGACAGTCTCCTGCTGCCCCCAGCCTGTCCCTTTCCTTGACCCTCCTGTCCCCCAGTCACACCCGCACACACTCTTGGCTTAAATAACTCCAATTTGCTATTCAGGACTCAGCTCACACGTCACTTCCTGTGAGAAGGCCTTCTCTGACCCCCCACGCTCTATGAGGTCCCCTATTTGCACACACCTGTGGGCCCCAGTATTCTCCTTCGTAGCAGTCTGTGCACTAGAAATTTCTTAATTACATAGATTTATATATTTCATGTGTGTCTTCCCCTGAAACTGTGAGGAGAATTCCCTTCTATTCACCCAGTGCACTTAGTGCCCAGGGAAAGAGGCGCCCAAGCAACATTTTCTGATTCACGCCGACTCCCTGGATCAGGGTGATTTTGCCAGCAAGTAGCAGAATTCCCAGACTCAAACGTGTCTAAAGATAAGGTGTGCCATTCTTTCATGTGTCCGACAGTTCCGAGATAGGGCGGACGTGAGGGCTGGTACGGATTCAGCAGCCAGTGGGCTCACATGGGATCTCGCCATTCTGCTTTCTACCAGGCCGGCCGCTCCTTGTCAATGTCCCTGTGTGGTCGTCAGGTCCTCCCACAGAGTCTGCCTCGCTGCTCAGGAAGAGTGGGTGGCAAGTGACCATGGCCACAGATACCTCATAGGGAACCCAGCTGAAGGCCTTGGAACTGACACGGCCCTGCGGCCATGTGGCCCGGGGGCCATGTGGCCCTGCCTGCTGGTACTGCTAATTCAGCAGTGGCTCAAAGACCCCAAAGATACCACGAAAACCAGCACCTAGGTAATGTTCTTTACTTAAGACTTTTTAAATAAAGAGTCAACCATCACTTCCTCAGTTCAGTGAGGGCTTCTCTGGCAAAAGAACAAAAGACAGTGAAAGAAAATGAGGGTGAAAACAAAATTGCCCTTCAGATTGTCCTCTTCTTACTTTCCAAGGATTCAAACCTGAATACTGTGAGTAAACCCTCTTTTCTAGGGTTGGCCTACTTTGCCTTTTCTGAAATAGATATGAAGGCTTCCTGAGTGTTTGGCTGCTTTAGTGACTTCTAACATGCCACCTTATTTTTATTTGGGAATAATATGGAGGTGCTTAGGTTCTGAATATAAACAAGCCATACTTAAACATTATTTTCTCCTTTAGATAATAGACCTCAATTTATGTATACTGAGTTTAAACTTGTGCTCTAATTAAGAAGAACCAAGATTCTTTTTCTATTTTCTAGAAATCTTTAAGAACTGACAGTTAACCTTCAGATTCTTTGCTTTGAAAAAACACTTAAATTAAAAATATTACATAGGAGGAGGGGGGAGAGAGGGAGAGAAAAGGAGGGAAGAGCGAGAGAGAGAGAGAGAGAGAGAGAGAGAGAGACACTATCTTGACGATAAATAAAGCATGAGTTGACGTTAGTGGCAAAAGAGTGGCAAGTACTTTGGCTAGCGCTTAATTCACGTTAAATGAAGAGCCCTTGGACAATGACAGATTCAAGTAAATGAAAGCCCTTGGTGGGTGGCTTCTGAGAACAAAGTCTCCCTAGCCAGGGCCTTGGGAATCAGGTTTCAGTGTGTCTATAGTTAGGGCTCATTCTCTCTGACAGCTCTATTTTGTTTTTTTCCTGCTTACAACTTGATTAGACTGCACTGTTGTTCTTTCTTACCTGTTTTAATTTTATTGTTCTTAAAAGGATGTAGTGTTCTAAAGATACTGGGGGAATCTGCTACTTCTCAAGTAAAAGTTTGTTTCTGAGTGGGAAGTGGGAGGTGGAGGACACCTTGGGTACTCCCTGCTCTGTCTTTTTCTGCGTGCGAAGACACCTGCTGCAGTTGACGGGGACCTCACTAAACAAACCGAACAGCTGGAGATTCTTCTTTTGATCTCTCCCATGATGTGGGATTTCCCTACCTCACGTTTGCTGAGCATTGATTTCCACTAAAGATACAAGATGTCTGAGCATGTCACTGTTTCCCTCTCTTTGTCAACTTTTACTTTTTGTTTAGTCAGGTAACCCCATGGGGGTGGAATCTGATTCATTGTTCCAGGTTGTGCCTAACCAGACAGCTCGAGGATGTTTGCAGAGTCTTTGGTGCATTAAATAATTGTGTCTCTCTGGGGATGCCTCAGTTGCTGATCTGATGGGTATTATTTTCCATGTTTGCTGTGCAGGCTGAGCTGTCTCCTTTTTATGAGGTTGGAAGATAAGGCGTGGGAGAGAAGAGATGAGAAAATTACCTTTTTCTTTTTTGCTAACCGATGAATTTTTAAGATACTTACAGAATGCATAAGAAGGTAATCTGGCTTTGGAGTCAGTACTGAACCCTCTCCCCATACTCACCCCCACTGATTCTGGATGGATCCAGCCGATGGAACTGGCTGGTTGCAGTAATGTCTTCCTTTATCTTTGCTCTTTGTATTTCCTTCCGGAAGCTTTGATTCTAACAGTAGAGGCTGTACTTTATTAATAAACAAACTGCATTTTGTTGTCAGGAGTATTTGAGGGATTTTCTCTTCAGGTCAAAGAATGAAATAAAAGGATCAGAGAAAAGCCAACCAATTTCAATGAGTAGAGGACCATCCTTCTTTCATGCTTCCCTCTGAAAGCCTTCGAGATAAACGTGATAGGGTAAAATTACTTTATACAACTGAAGAACTCAATTCAATCTCAAAGAGGTTAATAACTTTTAAGAGATAAATTGGTTTACAAAGCATGTGGGTTCCTTCAGTCCATTTTCATCTCAGCGGCCAGAGTAATCTTTAGAAAACATAAATTAGATTGTACCACTCTCCTGCATTAAGCCCTTAACAGCTTTCTGTTACTCTAAGGATGAAATCAAAACTATTTTTTTATTTTTTGAGAGAGAGTCTCGCTCTGTGGCATCAGCTTAGCTCACAGAAACCTCAGACTCCTGGCCTCCAGTGATCTTCCTGCCTCAGTCTCCCAAGTAGTTGGGACTACAGGTGTGTGCCATGATGCTCAGCTAATTTTTTCTGTTTTTAGTAGAGGCGGGGTCTCACTCTTGCAGAGGGCTCAGGCTGGTCTTGAGCCCCTGATCTCAAGCGATCCTCCAGCCATGGCCTCCCAGTGCTAGGATTATAGGTGTGAGCCACTGCACCGGCCAAAATCAAAACTCTTGACAACGGCCTACATGGCCTGGCTCCTGCCTACCTCCCCAACCTCATCTCATGCCAGCTTCCCCATTACTCACTATGTCCCAGCTGCACTGGCCCCTTCAGTTCCTCACACTCTAACCACAGGGCCTTTGCACATGCTGTTTCTTCTTCTTGAAACGCTTTTCTTTACTTGTGGGCTCTTGACATGGCTTGTTTCTTCACTCTAAGGCCATCATCTTAGAAAGGGCTTGCACAATGACACTAATAAGAACCCTCCTTATTATTCTGATAGAGATCTGTTCAATTACACCATGCCCTTATCAATAGATTCTGATTACTGACATGCTTATTTGCTTGTATATTGTCAGTCTTTCCCTGTTGGACCACAAAGACTATGCTTATTCTTTTCTCTCTCTCTCTTTTTTTTTTTTTGAGGTGGGCTGGTCAACTAGAAGAAATAATTCCTTATAGATTACTAAAAAAGTTGTGGTATAATTTATATAAAATAAAGAAGGCATATTTTAAATATTCAGTAACCAGTATTCATACATAATAAGATACAGAACTTTTCCATTCATCCTTGAAAGTTCCCTCGTGCTCTCTTCCAGCTAATTCCTCACCAGAGGTAAGCATTTTCTGACATATCACTATTAGCTTATTCTTGGCTTCTTTCTTTCAATATAATGTCTGTGAGTTTCATTCATGTTGCCGCATGTATCAGAAGTTCATTCCTTTCTATTGCTGAATAGCATTCCATTGTAAGAATACACTAAAAATTGTTTCTACGTTCTCTGTTGACATTTAGGTTGTTTCCAGTTTTTTACTGTTAAGGGTAAGGTTGTTATGAACATTCTCGTACAAATATTCTTATTGGCATATGTGTTCATTTTTTTGTCGGTGGGGGGGGGGGGCAAATACCTAGAAATGGAATTCCTAAGTCACAGGGTAGACTTGGACCAAAAATCTGTCCACGTTTGTTTTATTCACTAAAATATACCCAATTTCTATTTTAAGGCCTGATGCATGGTAGCTATTTACTATCTCTGTTGAATGATTCAATGCTCTTTTTAGTGTTCCGACTTCCTGAGAGACATCTGTCAATTATTCAAGGGTGGAATTTTTATTGAGAAATTATGACTCTAAAGTAAAATTCAAACCATCATTATGATGAACAGACTTTGGAAGAAAAATACACAGAGTCAATTTTGAAATTAGGCCTCTGGCTCAGCTTTCTATTTTATCTTGCTTTGCCCTTTCTCTTTCTCTTCCTTCCTTCCTTCCTTCCTTCCTTCCTTCCTTCCTTCCTTCCTTCCTTCCTTCCTTCCTTCCTTCCTTCCTTCCTTCCTTCCTTCCTTCCTTCCTTCCTTCCTTCCTTCCTTCCTTCCTTCCTTCCTTCCTTCTTCTTTTCTTTTCTTTTTTCAGTGACCACATTTTTCTAAGAAGAAAATCTTTCCTACTCTTTGGTGCCATAAGTTGAGTCCTGTGTGAGTTGAGGTTACAGTTTTTTTCCCAAGAGGTCGGAGCACTTTGTAAGGAGGGCTGATCATTTAGCATCCCTTGGGAAACCGATGGGTAAAGTATGCCTTGGGTCTTCCAGGTCAAGGGCAGAGCTGAGGTCATACCACCCAGCTCTCCTTATGCTTTACCATGAATTCACTATGCAAAATCATGACTTCCTCCCAATACTAGTAAGTCAGGCCAAAATCAACATTTGGTGGGGTGGAGACAAGGAGTACTTTATTCAGGGTGGAGCCTCAAGGAGACTTATTCACAATTTGAAGTAATCCACATGGGTTCACACTTCTCTTTTGGAACTTATTATTATTTTTTTTAAATTTTTCTGGGAGATATTCATGAAGCCTCTGGAAATTTTGTTAGGTGAGTGAATCTGGATTGTGGGAGAATGGGAATGAGGATGGGAGAGGGAGGAATAGGGTAGTGAGTGAGTGGCAGTTACATACATTTAAAAAAATAAGATGCTGGTTTTGTGAGTGACTCCTTAAAAGGCAAAGTCCTTCTGTGGTTCATGAATATTTGCATAACTGCTAATTAATACTTGGCAGAACTGAATCACTGGAATGTCATGGGGGCAGATTATTTCTATTAAGCCTGGTGGAATATTCTTGTGGTGGGCATGGCCTGCCTGGGTCCCGAAAACATAACAACCTGTAACATCCGGGTGTAGAAGCCCCTTTATTTCTAGCAGTTGATCAGAGTTGCAGTGCTCAGGAACACTGATGACTCGGAAAGCTTCTAGAACTTAGATAGTGGCAATGAAGACCCTTTGATCTTCCTTTCCAAAGATGGGAAAGAGCTTGGATAATATCTAGGTGAAAGGGCTTATAATATTTCTGCAAAGCCATTAAGAATAATGATTTGTTCATAATTCTCACCCTACTTCAGAATACGTTTTGTGTTAAGCTATAATTTTTAAGAAAGCATGGTATAGAACAGCTAAAACAGTACAACAGAAACTATTTTAAGGAAAGGGAGAAAATTTTATGCCCAAACTAGGATGATATTGTTAGTGTAATCAGGAACTACATTTAGCTCTGACCTTCCTGGAAGCCTTAGCAAAACAACAACTAAATAACAAGAAAAAAGGACAGTTTCTGTTATTTGATAAAGAGAACCATAAAAATCCATTTATTTCTAAGAGAAATTAACTTAGTGGGTTTCTTTGTAACAGATAATGAATAAAGAAATGGGCAATGTCTGCAGATATGTCCTGTGAGTAGATGTCTCTTACGTTCAAAGCCAAGGCCATGATATTAAGTTGTGCTCAGAGAAAGAATTCATATGGGGAGCTAAAAGCTAATATTTTTTGTTTAAAGATGATCTAATTTGACATGGTGTTAGAGTTTGGTGAACTTATTGTTGGAGATGTTAATTTTCTTATGTTATGGACTTCTTTTTAAGTAATATTTTACATGAATAAAACAAAGTACATAAGATTACAAGGACATCAGTTATCTTGAAATACAGTTATCAACCTATTTGAAAAATGGTGATATATTAATATATATTAACACATTAAATAACAAGATCTATTAGCTGGTCTATAAACTACCATCGTTTAAAAGAGTGATAAATGTAAATGCTATTTCAACAAATTTGTACAACTTTAATGTGCTAAGAAAAATATCTGTGGTTTTTATTAATAGTCACAGATACTGCTAAAATTACTGTGGTTTATTTTCTATATTGATAAGAGAAGAAAATGTAAAATATTAGACATAAGGGAAAACAAAGATGTATTTTTTCCCATCTGAGCTCATGAACACTCTGTATTCTATCCACTGGCTCCTTGCAATCTGTGGACATCACTTAATAAGCAATAACTTAGAGAAATGAAAATAGGTAAGATAATCCACCTTCATTTGGTTTTGCCAGGAGCTTTGTGGGAGTCAACCTAATATGGACTGAGTGACTTAAGTAATGACATCATTGTGAATGAATAAAGATTCATAAGCTTTAGATAACAAGGAACAAAGTTGACAGTTGTTTCAGTCTTCTATTTGCTTTTCTCTGTTTTCTTGATTTTTAATTATTTCTTGAACATCTCTTTAACAACAAATTAAGACTATATTTTATTTCATTTTTCTCATGCCCTGGAAAAAAAAGCTAAAAAATATAGTTGCTGATATTTGAATAAATGAAAGAAGGAATGAATTAATTTATCCGTGATAGTCTTATTCTCTGGCTTCACTTCTTTCAATAACTCTCTGAGTTGCTAACAAGTAATAAATAAAATTAATTATATAAATTTCCCTTTTCCTTGACCTCTCCAGTGTATTTTTTTGTGGGATTCCAACACTTTGGGCAATGGGAAAAGAAAGGAGAAGTCATGGGTTTGTATGCAAAGGTCATTTTATTATCATCAGCACCCGACTCAAGGGAATTTCTAAAATTTAAAAGTGCACTGACAAAAGACTATCTAGTGCTCAGAAAGTCAAGACAAATAAGGCCTTTTCTTCTACTACCAATTTCCTTTTCCATGATTCATAGCTGAAAGTGCAAAGACAGAGGGGGAAAGAAACAGTGGAAAAAGGGGAAGACAGAAAGGGTGGTAGGACACAGAAAAGTAATAGTGAAACAACGTGTGGGAGGAGGAGAAGAAGGAAAGGAATCTTTATTTGTGCTGGAAATTTACTCTCATTCCATCATTCACATGGATCATTTGGAGCTGTTTTGTGTAGATGTATGGGGCAGAAAATTTTCTAGAATGGGTATCTCAAAAGTGTAGATTGAGGATCACCTGTGCTGTTTGTTTCAAAAGTAGTTTCCTGGACCTCTCCCCAACCTACTGAATCAAAATCCCTGTGAGACCTAGGACTGTACATTTTAAAGAGCTTTCCAAGTGGTTCCAGTGCCCATGGAGAACCAATGATCTTGACAAGAGGGAGAAACTTGGCTGACTCTTGCTAAGGTAAAGTATATCTAATTTCCAGTTAGGCAAGAAAGAAAATCTGCTCTTTCACCCACAGATGCCAACACTGCATTGCAATTCAGGATTTTTGACATTTGACCAAGCAACAGGTTAAGTGTTTTCTCCATGGTAGACAGCACACTTGATCCAGAACAGGAGTCCTCAAACTATGGCCTACGGGCCATATGCGGCTCGCCGAGGACATTTATCCAGCCCACTGAGTGTTTTTGCTGCCGCTGCCTGTTCTGCTTAGCAGCCAACTCGCCTGGGGCCCACAGTGCGCATGTGTGGAATGTGCACCGCACTCTCCAACGGCCCTCCCACAGTCTGAGGGACAGTGAACTGGCCCCCTGTTTACAAAGTTTGAGGACCCCTGGTCCAGAGTATGTGAGTATGTTTAGGGAGACTTGCACTCATGGGGATCGGCCAATTATTCTTGAATGACAGCCAGTAGAGGCAGAAATCTATATATTAAAATATTATTAAATGATTCTCCAGAGAGAAAGAGCTACAAAACCAAGCCTCAAAAAATTTATGTTGACTTTCGAAAGCATGGTCTCTATTGTATTGCCTTTTAAAAATTAACAGCAAGATTTATTTTCATAAGCCTCCTTTAAAATATATATATTTTTTCCTTTTCATGAAGACATTTCATGAAGCTTGAGCTCAGTATCCAAAACAGCCTTGCTTACTGCAGGAATTGTATAAAGAATTTTTATATATTTTTAGTTCATGTTATTTCTGTTAATTCCCAGGAGATACCAAACAAAACTACAGGGATCTCTCCCAATCCAGCCATCTCTCTAGCCACCTCCCACATCGCAAGATCAGAAACTAAGCTTTCTTAAATGTAAATGTAAAGCAAAGTTAGATGAGAAAATTAGACGGGAGTGACTCTATTTGAACATGAAATTCTGAAAGTAAGCTATCAACCTCCCTCTAATAACAAATAAAATAAAATTTAAAAAGATAACACTAGTCGTTGAAATTTTTGCTTACTTTTTGAAGACAAAAATAATTGATGGCTATAAGATTCCTCTCTGATCTCCCCTTTACCTACAAAGTGAGCATTTGAAACCATGTGGGGCTGAATTTTCCTACCAACGTCGAAGTTACTGTGTTATTAGACACAATGCTATGGCCCTGTCACATGACTGGCATTTTCATGGATATTTCAGTAATTTTAAAAATGGCTATAAGGCGTTTAACTCTGGCACTGACCAGCCTCTTGGTTTTCTTGGGACCATTGTCATTCAAAGGAAAGAGGCCTAACTCCTGGAGAAATCACCTATTTCAGAGTAATGATATTCTTTTCTGTAAATCACCTGAATTTCATGCTTTTCAGGGGAAACTTTTTTACCCTAAGAGTTAATCAATCTACATTACTCTGCTAACCTTTTGTTATTTTGTATGTTGAATAACATAGCATCACTTCAAAGTTTAGAGTGTCTTGAAGCATGACTTACAGAATTAACAATTATTAAGAGGTTGGAAGAGACTTTGAGAAGTCAACCAACATCCTCCTCCTGTATACAGTTCCTGAACAGCATTGCAAAGATGGGCGTCTGTTCGTATTTCAGTAACTCCCTAGAAGTTGTCAGCATTCCTCTCAGTTTCTCTTTTTGTGTGGTGTTCAAGGTTTCTTTGAGAAATTACTTCATTTATCAATTGCCTAATAGGAGCAACTTGTAACCATGCAGGATTGATGAGAGTCTGTCTTAACTGATTATATTGACTGGCTTCCATGTCTTTCTTATGCTCACCAGTCACTCTTGACTGCAGTTCCTCTCTGCACATCTGGATCTGGTTGGTCTAGAATTGGAATATCAACTGAATATTTGTCAAGGGGACTATAATGTTTAAGTACTTTTACCTTTTTGGGGGAGAAGGCTGTTGAGGAAAGGTGGAAAGAACAATTGTCTATTGCTGACCCAAACATGGTCCTGAACGTGTATGGATTCTCCGTTAACCAGAACGAGGGAGGTGATCTCCCCCTCTCAGTACTGGTTAGAATATACTTGGAGTTCTATGCCTGTTCAGTGAGCCCTACCCAGGAGCAATCTGGACAAACTGGCACGTCCAGTGGAGAATGGTCAGAGTGTTTAACAGAACTAGGGTGCGTAGCTTGGAGAAGAACAAGAGCAATGAGAGATATTGTATTTAATAGACATTTTCAAGTGACTGAAGGACTATGCTGGAAGAAGAGGGTTTAGTGTTGCCACGTGACCCCAGAATCAAAACTAGGACCCATAGGTGGAAGTTGCAGGGAGTCAGATTTCTCTTCAGTATAAGAAAGAATTTTTAAAAACCCCTTAGAATTCTCTGGACACAGAATATTTTGATTTGGAAGGTGATAACCTCCCTGTCACTGAGAGTATTCAAGCACAAACAGGGTAGCCATCAAGAGCTGTGTTATACAGGAGATCCAGCAGGAGACATTTGATTAATTGACCTCTAAGTTCCAAACCTTGAGCTTCTGTTTGAGAAAACCCAATCTCGTATTCTGACTTATGAAGTTTGCCCACATTGATTAAAGGAGGCAAGGCACGGTGGGGAAAAGGTTGCTTTAGGTCCTGCTCCTTGGTCTTGAATATACCAAGACTGTGAAATTAGATAATCCCCTGGGTCTTTATCTATTTCACAAAGAAGGAATTTTGAACTAAATAACTTCCAAGGCCACGCAGAGGATTAACACCGCGAGTCTAAGAAAGTGTCCGCCCTGGCTTTGCGTTTTACTTGCAGTTTGTCTCCATAGTAACGTCTCTTCACGGCTCATCTAGGGGCTTAGAGGCTCGGCAGCCGTGACCTCTCCTGACGGACTCCTCTCTGTGCCTCCCGGGAGACACCTGAGCAGCAGGTCTGAAGCATGAACCAGCAGCTACTTCAGCAAAGCAGGGCTCTGGGGAGAAGCAGGGTCGGGACAGCCTGGGGGGCACCAGCAGACATGGTCTATTCCACTGTTTGCCATAAAAGCTATTGTTCAGGTCGACTGATTTGCCCGTAACTCGGGAGGTGAACTTCGTAGTATTCATAGAGTATCACCTGGTCCATGTGAGGATAAAGTTGCTGATTTGTAGACTTTGGGACTCACCCAGCAGAGCCTGTGTAACCCCCTCCCCCCAAAGGCCTTACCTCCCTCCCTCCTGGCATAGGCGGCGCGGCGCCATTTAGAGCGCCATCTTTCATCTTCCTCCGCCTGCGCCCAGGCCGGGTTTCCTATCCCGCCCCCTCCGTTCCCGGCCCGGCTCTCTGTCACGTGACGGAAACATGCGGAGGAGACTCATCTTGTGCTGCTCTCTGGGGAGACCTGTGCTAAAGTACAAACAGAAAACCAAATACAATGACAAAAAAAAAAAAAAATAGTTAAATTATTTTGAATAGTCAGTAAGAAAGCCGTGCAGCCAAAGCCACATCAAAGCCCCGCTGTTGGGGCATACCTCTCAGATTCCACCGGCTACAGGGCCTGCTCGGGGAGGGGCTGTGGAGGTGGAGGTGGGTTTGAAGAAAGACAGAAAAGGTCAGGGTGATAATGAAAAAAAAAGTTGCTTGAATAACAAGCTTGAGAAAGTGAGACAGAATATTTCTATCCCAGAGACTGAGGAGCTCAGCTTCCAAGAGGCATAGGTGGCCTCTTATTGCCATCTTACTCTGTGAGAAGTTACTTTTGGAAAGTCTCTCCAGTGGCTATCACTAGAAAATAGTGAGATTTTTTTCCCTCTCTGGGCTTTTTTTTTTTTTTTTAAAGCATATATTAAATCCTACAGTTCCACCTTAGAAAAGGGCGATTTTGTAGGCTTGGCCAATTGAAAGTGGGCAATGAGCAATCTGAGCGTGGTGGGGGTGGGGGACATTTGGGAACAGTTTCCCAAGGCGGTCTGTGATAGAGTTCAAATCGGTGTGACGCAGGTGTTTTGGATGGCGCTGTGGGCTGGTTTGTGATCTCGCTGTGTTGGCAAGGGTGCTGAAAGCATTGTGTTTGTGATGCTACATTGTCACAATGTTTGCTTTGACTCTGCTTTGCCCAGCAGTGTCAGCGACTCAACCCATTTTTCTGTGATGTCACCAGCGCTCCAGTAATGATTGTTTCTAAGCATAGGAAACAAATACTGAAGACTCAATTCCTGGGCTGGGAACTACTTTAATATTTCACTTGTGAAATCAAATAGAACAACGTTATTTGCTCCCCTAGCTCAAATTATTAATCTAGTAACATTTAGTGCTGTGGATCTGTGATTACGCGATGTTATTTAAAGGAGATTCCATGGAAAGCGTGAAGGTTAAGAGAAATGACTGAGCAGTAGCTCCTAGCTAAAGTTACAGGGAAAGAGGCAATTTCCTTTTTGGGGGGACATGGAAATATGCAGCCAGTAATTTGTGGTTAACAGTTTAGGTTTTGGGGCCAGAAAACTCTGGGTCAAGTCTTACTTTTACAAGTAGTTTAACCTTGGACAATTTTCTAGGTCCCAATTTTCTTATCCATATAATAGGGATAGGCCTGGCGAGGTGGCTCACACCTGTAATCTGAGCACTTTGGGCAGCTGAGGCATGAGGACCTCTGGAGGCATAGTGGTTTGAGCATGAGCAAGACCCCGCCTGAGCACAAGCAAGACCCTGTCTCTACAAAGAATAGAAAAATTATTCAGGCATAGTGGTACACACCTGTAATCCTAGCTACTCTGGAGGCTGAAGCAGGAGGATTGTGGGAGCCCAGGAGTTTGAGGTTGCAGTGAGCCATGACACTACTGCACTCTAGCCTAGGCGACAGAGTGAGACCCTGTCTCATAAACAAAACAAAACACAAAACAAACAAAAAACCACAAAAAACCCTCCAGGGATAATGTTAGCAATTATATGTATCAGTTAAGAGGCCTTTGGTTGTAACAGAAAATTTAACACACTAGCTTAAAGGAAATGTAGCTGTGAAGTCCTAAAGTAGGCCTAGCTTCACGTATGGTTTGATCCAGATGCTCACAATGTCATGAAGTCTCTAGTTTTCTTTCTTTATAATCCTGTTGCTATACCTTCCTTCTTGTATAACTATGCCCTCAGGCTGGCTTGCATCAGGGCAGCAACACTGATTCTGGATCCTCACATTGCACCATATAAAAGAGCATCTCTTCTGGCAGCTCTCATGGAAGAGAGAAGAATCTCCTTCTGAGAGGTCCTCAGCAAATGTCTCCTTATGTTTCTAGCCCTGTGTTAGCTCGTGAACACAGCTCTGAACAATCACTGGGCCAAAGAGATGGGATGTTAGACTCAAGGCTCACTCCTAGATCTGAGGGTGGAGTCAAATAGACATCAACTACCCTGCAAAGGTTATAGGAAAAGCAATTCCCCAAAGGCAAATATGTGTGGTGTGTCAAAAAAAAAAAAGGGGGGGGGGAAGCGATGCTATCAGGCAACCACCAACAGTGTCTATAGGGTGGTTGTAAAGGGCTTAGCAAAGTGCCTAAGCCATGGGAGGATTAGACAAGTATAACTAATGATTTATTATGTTGGTGTCATCCTCGAGTCACTGTTTCTGCCTAGAAGTGCCACCTTACCTTTTCTTCTTTCATCTGTAATGCCTGCCTTTCCTCTTCACCAGGTCTGGAGAACTGAATTCCAGCCTTAGCTCTGTGCCTCAGTTGCTGGGTGGTCTCACCCAAGTCACTTTCTTCCTGTCTGTCAAAAAAGAAGTTCAGATGAAATATAAGCTGAGCCACTTTTCCAGAAATAAAGCAGCCTTTTTCTTTCTTTGGCTCCCCAAGAAACCTTACATAAAGTCGGACATCATTCGAGGACTTTGTCTACCTGTTTTATGCTTTAATTTAAAGACAAAAGGCTTTGGAAGTTAGGCAGATCTGGCTTTGCCTAGTATCTGCTAGTGGTATGACTGTGAGGGAACTTGAACTTTTTGAGCCTCAGCTTCCTTTATGGTACAAGGACAGGTGTGGTAAATAATATCTAATTTTCAATGCTGACTTAAATGAATGTGGTAGAGTTGGGATGAGGCACAAGTTAACATTTAGACAATGGCAGAACAAATAGATTGATGACTTGTATTTAGAAATGCATGTTGATGATTTCATCTGCTCTCATTTTAAATGTCTTATCATTTGCCTGATTACTAAATATTTTCCTCCTCAGGGATATTGAGATATTAGAAGCAAAATGGAGAAGATGCATGTGGATGCATTATAATGTGAAATCAGAGAGCACATGCTCCTCTCCCCTAACTGGCTGACACTCATAACATGAGGGGCTGTTAAGAAGAATAAATAGATATTCAACCAATATTAGTTCTATTCATTCCTCCTTTTTCTTCTTTCTTCCCCAGCAACCCTGCATACACCTTTAGCTCACTGGTTCCACCTACTGGCAATTTCAGGCATTGATTAGTGGCGTCAGTCTGTAAAAAGTGATCCCTGAAGCTGAGCAGAGTCCTGGAACTTGAGATCCTGACTTACCCCAACTCTGGAGCATCGGAAGTGAGGCTCATCCTAGGAGCTCAGGAGAAACCTGTCCTGGATAGTGAACGCTTGAATTCTCCTGCCACTGGGAAGCTTAATTGGCAAAGCTAGGTTCTAGAAGCTGGAATTTTGTAATAAATTACTAATTCTTACTTTAACAAGCTCAGATAAGCTGATCAAGATGAGGGGAGCCTAAGGTGGAGAGCAGGGTTACTGAGCCGGTAGCTAACAAACAGGCCAGCTCCTTACTCCTAGAGAGTAAGGGATCATTACTGGTCAGATCCTCAGGGACGACTACGTGTTCAAAGAAACGTCTCAGTGCTGTTCTACATCAATGTAAAGATTTGATAATGCATCAAACCTTGTAAAGTCTCCAAAGATTTTGAAACAGTAGTGTTTATGGCATTCCTATCACTTTAGGAAGAGCAACAGATCCTTTCATGATCAAAGCACTTGGAAAACGGAAAGGCTAGGATGCGCAGTTATTGTAGTTTAAAGACAGTCGGCACTTCCTTTGCTCTCTAGGTGGTAACTACAGCAGCGGAAGGTGTGCGTGAGGGTTCCTTCCAGCAGGCCTGGAATTAGTCAGAGCTGTTTTGCTAAACTGCCTTCTGGGCACTAACCTGGTTGCTGATGACTAGTGTTGCTCTAAGGAGTTTTGGGGCAGTTCGTCCTGGCTTGTGAGCGTTTGGTAGCAGTGAGATTGTTGATTTGCACCTGATGTTAGTGAGGTCTCTGGAGGCCTCTGCTGTAGAGCTGGTTCCATAGCAGGAACATGTCTTTGTGATCAGCAAAATAGAAAAAAATACCTTCAGTTGAGGTTCCATTTTGGGCTTTGGGGTTCCAAGTTTCTCCATGCTTTTGTCACTGGAGAAAGTGTGTTCAGCCACAGCCTTTATGGAGGGAGGGCAGTAGGAGCCTGCATCTGGTCTCCCCAGTCCCTTCCTGTGAGCCAGCCTTTAGCTGTGACGTATATGCTTACATTAATGCTGTTGCAATATCATACCTTTGTGTGAGCATTGGCATTTGGCAACCTGCGACTCTTCCTTGCCAATTCAACCCTGTTTAACTGCCACTGTTAGTGACGGAGTAACATTTTTCTGTCGATGTACAAAGATCCTGAGATTCGGTATAGGCACCAATAATAATTAGCTTTGCAACCTTGAGTAAGTGATCTGATTTCTCTAGCCTAGGGTTTAGGCTGTGCAATCAAGAAAGCAATAGTATCTACTGTGTCATATCTAATGATTATTCTAAAAATCAAATGAGATACGTGTGAAAGATCAAGATTAACTTTAAAGCAACATATAATAATTTATTATCTTTAATATTATGAAAAGGCTATTAGTAATAGTCTTAGTCATAGTAGTAATACTTTGAAGTGATGTAATTTGCCAGGGTAAGAAACCCCTGGAACTGGAGTGCAGGGTCAGGTACAGTTGCCTGTTGACAAAGAAAGTAATGAAAATCTGCTGATAGTTGGTGTACTTCGCTAAGCCTTCTAAGGAGCTGGTACTACAAGTGTGCACCACACTTGTAGTGCACAAGTGTGTGGCCACACCTGGCCAATTTTTCTTATTTTTTTGTAGAGACAGGGTTTCACTATGTTGCCCAGGCTGGTCATGAATGCCTGGCCTTAAGTAAAGAATAATTTCTAACTGTATTGCTGATCAGAATTGAAGAATCCACGTACAAATAAGAAAAATTAAATGTAGCTAACTTTTACTGATTAAAATATGCATTTTAGTGACAGACAGAAAGGATATTAGGATACTAAGCATTTTTGTTTTTAACTATCACTATTCCAGGATGCGGATATTAGTTTTGTGTATCACATGTTAGAACTTGAAGGGGCCTTGAAAGACACCTTATCCATTCTAGTCCTTGTCTTGTAAAGATAATTTGAAGACGAGGAAACTGCAATCCAGATGGAGCTGAGACTTTTCCAAGATCAGGTGCAAGTTTTTAGCAGAGTAAAGTATAAAACCCAATTCTAACTCCCCAGCCTCGGTTCTTTCGGCTATTCAGGCTATTCAGGCTATTCAGGCTATTCAGGCTATGAATACGTGGCTATTCAGGCACCTTGGAAGTCCAAGGGTGAAGAACAGGTAAGACCTTTTTCAGTAAGAACTTACAGTCTAGTGGAGAAAACGGTAACTAGCAACCACACTAAAAGAGAATGTGATGAGGGACACAGTGAACAGATTAGCAACACACATGCTCTGGGAAAACATTTGGAGAGATAGTTTACTGTTCCTGAAGGGGTCAAGGAAGGCTTTCCAGGAAACCTTCTCATATTTATAGCTACATTCATTTTTAGGCCTTTGAAATAACAGGGAAAGCTACCAGGAGTGTTACTGTTATGGTGACTCACTAACACTGACCTGGAAACATGACTATGTTAAGTTTTTAACAATTTCAGTCCAATATGCACAGCATGGTCTCATTTAAAAACAATTGATGTGTATGTGTGTGTG
>VSMD01019599.1:0-22487 GCA_008750895.1 Mirza zaza | reverse complement strand
ATAGATGGATTTGATAAGTTTAAGGTATGAGCCATCTATGCCTATTTTGTTAAGAGTTTTTATCATAAAGGTGTGTTGGACCTTGTCAAATGCTTTTTCTGCATCTATTGACAGAATCATATGGTCTTTGTTCTTGTTTTATTTATGAAGTGAATTGCATTTATAGACTTGTGTATGTTGAACCAGCCTTGCATCTCTGGAATAAAGCCCACCTGGTCATGGTGAATTATTTTTTTGATGTGCTGCTGAATCCTATTCACCAAAATTTTATTTAGGATTTTTGCATCTGTATTCATGAGGGATATTGGTCTGTAATTTTCTTTTTTTGTTGTGTCCTTTCCTGGCTTTGGTATCAAGGTGATATTGGCTTCGTAGAATGAGTTAGGAAGGCTACCATCCTTCTCAATGGTGTGGAATAATTTCTGTAGTATAGGTATGAGTTCGTCTTTGTATGTTTGGTAGAACTCTGAAGTGTAGCCATCTGGCCCAGGACTTTTCCGTTTGGGCAGGTTTTTAATTACTGTTTCAATTTCTGAGCTTGAGATTGGTCTGTTTAGGATTCTGTTGCCTCCTGCGTGATCTTAGGGAGGTTGTATGAATCCAAGAATTTATCCATTTCATCTTCATTCTGTAGTTTTTGGGCATATAGATTTTTATAATAGTAAAAAATAATGTTTTGTATTTCTTTGATATCTGTTGTGATCTCTCCCTTTTCATTTCTTATTGAGTTTATTACAGTCCTTTCCCTTTGGGTCCTTGTCAATCTAGCAAGAGGACCATCAATTTTGTTTATCTTTTCAAAAAACCAGCTTTTGGTTTTGTTGATTTTTAGTATGGTTCTTTTGTTCTCCATTTCATTCAGCTCTGGTTTGATCTTTGTTATTTCTTTTCTTCTATTAGGATTGGAAATTGTTTGCTCTTCTTTTTCCAATTCCTTGAGCTTATTCATTAGGTTGTCAGTATCTAAGCTTTCTGTTTTTTGGATGTGAGTGTTAATTGCTATTAGTTTTCCTCTCAGGTAAGCTTTTGCTGTATCCCATATGTTTTGGTAAGAGGTCTCGCCATTATCATTTTGTTCGAAGAAATTCTCGATTTCCCTCTGAATTTCTTCCTTTACCCAGTAATTTTTCAATAATAGATTGTTTAGTTTCCATGATTTTGTGAGGGGTTGAGTGTTTCCATAGGAATTGCACTGTAGTTTTATACCGTTATGGTCAGAGAAGATACAAGGTACAATCTCTATTTTCTTGAATTTTTTGAGATCTGATTTGTGGCCTAGGACATGATCAGTTTTGGAGTAGGATCCATGGGCTGCTGAAAAGAATGTAAATTCACATTTATTTGGGTGGAATTCTCTATAGAGGTCTGTCAGACCTTTTTGATCAAGGGCTTTATTCAGGTCCATTATATCTTTGCTTATTTTCAGTTTGGAGGATCTATCCAGATCATTCAAAGGGGTGTTGAAGTCCCCTGCTACTATGGTAGTGTTATGTAACAAGGTGTTTATATTAGACAAGGTTTGCTTTAAGTAATTGGGTGCTCTTGTGTTGGGTGCGTAGATATTAAGAATTGTTAAATCTTCTTGTTGGATCTTCCCTTTCATCATTATATAATGGCCGTCTTTATCCTTTTTTACTTTTGCTATTTTAAAGCTTATATTATCTGCAAATAGTATAGCTACTCCAGCTTTCTTTTGACATTCGTTTGAGTGGATGATAGTTTTCCATCCCTTGACCTTCAGCTGGCGGGCATCTTTGTGGGTTAGATGTGTTTCCTGTAGACAACAGATGCTAGGTTTGTGCAATTTTATCTACTCTGCCAGTCTATGTCTCTTCAGAGGGCAATTTAAGCTGTTTACATTTATTGAGAGGATTGAAATTGGAGGAAGATTACCCTTCATATTGTTGGGTGGAGTCTTGTTGCTTTGTCTTACTCCTTGGGCCATCTTTTAGTTCGAGCTCTAAACTTTAATTCTTTGACGATTTCACTTTGAAGAGTGTCTACTGCCCTGCTAGGTTAGAAATGCAGGTCTAAGAACTTCCTGTAGGGATGGTCTGGTCTTTGCAAATTCCTTCAGTGATTGCTTGTCTGAGAAGGACTTTATTTCTCCCTCATAGATGAAACTTAATTTTGCCAGATAAAGAATTCTAGGTTGGGCTTTATTCTGTTTTAGAAGATTAAGGATAGGTACCCAATCCGTCCTGGCTTGTAAGGTTCCAGATGAGAAGTCTGCTGTTAATCTGATAGGCTTACCTTTATAGGTCATTTGCTGCTTTCGTCTCGCTGCTTGGAGAATTGTTTCTTTCACGTTTACTTTGGTCAGCCTAATAACCACGTGGCGAGGTGATTGCCTTTTCACATTGAGTCTCCTTGGAGTTCTGTGTGCTTCTTGTATTTGGATGTCAAGATTTCTGGCTAGGTCTGGCATATTTTCCTCCAGTATTCCGTGAAATAAATTTTCCAGCCCTTGTGAATGTTCCTCTTCCCCTTCTGGAATCCCAATCAGTCTGATATTTGGTTTTTTAACATAATCCCACATTTCCTGTAAACTTTGGTCTTATTTCTTGTTTCTGTGTTCCCTTTCTTCCTCTGATTTGTTTAGAGCATAGGCATAATCTTCAAGTTCTGAGATTCTTTCTTCTGCATGGTCCATCCTGTTCTTTAAGCTTTCCACTGAGTTATGAAGATCCTTGATTGTTTCCTTCATTGCCAGAATTTCTGTTTGGTTTTTCTTGATAGTCTCAATTTCTTTGGAGAATCTCTCATTCATTTCTTATATTGTTCTTGTGGTTTCTCTATGTTGCGATTCTATTTTCTCTTCGATTCCAATCAGTTTTGTAGCAATCCATATTCGGAAATCTTCCTCTGTCAGTTTACTCAAGTCATGTAAGTTGGTGTCAGATGATAGAAAATGAGTATTTTGCTTTGGAGGTGACTTTTCTCTCTGGTCCTTCATGCTTCCTGTAAACTTACACTGGTTCTTTCTCATCTGGATGTTTTATTGAGGATCAGAGATGCAGGGAATGGATTATGAGCTAAGATCAGTGGTGCTTGGGCTGCCAGGGGCCACTGAGGATCTCCACTGAGGGGTGACGACTATCCCTTTTCCGTGGGTCACCAATGGAGTTTTAGCCACTGCAGACCCCTGGGGAGGATCCACGGAGGATGGCGCTAGCCCTCTCTTGCACCCCTTCCCCGGCAGAGCTCAAGCAGTTGGAGTCTGTAGACTAGTTCCACTGAGGGGGTGAAAACTTTCCGCACTCCAGTGGCAGTTCTTGGGCCGCTGGAGACCCTTGGGAAGGGTTCACGGAGGATGGCTCTTTCCCCAGCTTCTACCCCTTCACTGGCAGAGCTCAAGTGGCTAGGGTGCACGGGCAAGTTTCGCCAAGGGGTGGAAATTATCCACACGCCTCCGTTCCTGGCGGCAGGGCTTGAACCGCTGAAGATCCCTGAGGAGGGACTGCAGAGGATGGCTCTCGCCCCCGGGTCTGTCCCTTCACTGGCAGAGCTCAAGCGGCTGGGGTCCGCAGACAAGATCCGCTGAGGATTGAAAACTATTGGTGCGTCCCTGCAGCAGTGTGGCTTGGGCCGCTGGAGGCCCCTGGGGAGGGTCTACAGAGGATGGCTCTCACTCCACCTTCTGTCCCTTTACCGCCAGAGTTCAGGTGGCTGGGGACCACGGACAAGTTCCGCAGAAGGGCTAAAACTATCTGTGAGTCCCCGCGTCGGCGGGGTGTGTGACGTCGGAGACCCCTGTGGAGGGTCCGCAGAAGATGGCTCTCACCACACCTTCTGTCCCTTCACCGGAGGAATTCAAGGGATTGGGAACCGCAGACAAGTTTCGGCAAGGGGTGAAAGCTCTCAGCGAGTCCCCGCAGAGGCAGGGCTTGGGTCGCTGAGGAACTCTGGGGAGGGTCTGCAGAGGATGGTTCTCACCTTGCCTTCTGTCCCTTGACCGGCAGAGCTCAGGTGGCTGGGAACCGTGGATAGGTTCCTGGGAGGGGTGAAAGCTATCTCTATGTCCTCTCGATGCTGGGCGTGGGTTGCTGGAGACCCCTGGGGAGGGTCCCTGGAGGATGGCTCTGGCCCCACCTTCTGTCCCTTCACCGGCAGGGCTCAGGAGACTGGGAACCCTGGGCAAGTTACACCGAGTGGCAAAAACTACCGGCGTGTACTCGCCGTCTAAGCCGCAGTAAATCCCTGCGGAGTATCTGCCGAGGCTGGAATCAGCCGGCAAGTCTGCCATGGGGCGGGCACTACCGGCACGCACCTGCAGTCTAAGCTGCTGGAACTCCTCGCAGAGGATCAGCGGGGGTTGGGACCCACCAGCAAGTTCGGCCGTAGGACAGGAACTACCAGGGCGCACCCGCAGATTAAGCTGCCAGAACTCCTCGCAGCGGATCAGCGGAGGCTGGGACCCACTGGCAAGTTCGCAGCGGGACAGGAACTACCGGCGCGCACCCGCAGTCTAAGCTGCTGGAACTCTTAGTGGAGTATCAGCAGAGGCTGGGACCCGCCGGCAACTTCTGCCGCCGGACGAAAGCTGCCTGCGTCCCGCAGCAGCGGAGCTTGGGTCACTGGGGATCCCAGGAGGTTCCCGGAGGATGGCTCTCCCTCCCCTCTTCCTCTCCCTCCCTTGCAGTGCTTGGGCCGCCGCCCGAGTCCACCCGGTTACTCAGTCAAATGAGCAATCTGTCTCACTTTTCTGTCCCTTCACAAGTGAGGCGTAAGCCTCTGGTGTTTATAGTTCTCCCAGCAATGGCGACCTTACACGGTGCCCTGGAGATTTCAAATTACTTTCCGCTCCTGCCTCCTCTCTAGCCTGCCTGCCCGTCCGTGTTACCTCTTCACGCTGTTTTCAGGCACTTCTCTGCTTGCGCGGGCGTGGAGGTCGGTGAGGGAGACACTGTTCTCCTGTAGGAAGGAGCGCACAGCCGTAGCGGCCAGCTTACACTCCAGTCCCCGCAGTACCACTCGGATTCTCGGAACTTCACAGTAAATCCACTGAGTCACTTTCTTCCTTTTCCCGGAGCTGCTGCCCCTCGAAGCTTCCCTGTAATTCCGTGAAGATGATCCTGTAGGAGAACTACCCGCTTGAGTGATTCAGGCCGCCTTCTTCACCTCAGCAAAGTTTTTTCCATCTGTTTACATCTTCTACATCTTTCTTTTCTTAGTGTTTACATCTTTCTTTTCTTAGTGTTTCGTAGTTCTCCCTGTATATGTGTCTCACCTCTTTCATTAAATATATTCCTAGATATTTAATTTTTTTTGAAGCTTTTGTAAAAGGTGCTGCATTTTTTATTTGATTTTCAGCTTGACTGTTATTGGCATATATGAATGCCACTAATTTGTGTGCATTGATTTTGTACCCTGAGACTTCATTAAATTCATTTGTATATCCCAGGAGTCTCTTGGTTGAACTCTTGGGGTTTTCTAGATATCATATCATATCTCTGGCAAAGAGTGAGAGTTTGATCTCTTCTGCCCCTATTTTGGATGCCTCTCTTGTCTTATCTAATTGCTCTAGCAATTTAAATTAAAATCAGAAGACAAAATTATATGCATTATAGTTTCTCAAATTTTAAAAAATACTTCACGTCATTTTAGAATAGCCTCTAAAGCACAATAACAAAAAATTGAAAATGGTGATTTTTGTTTTGTTTGAGCATTATTTGTGATTTAAATTTTTAAATTCATACCTTTCTGAATTTTCTAAATTTTCCAAACATGTCATCTATTACTTTTCTAATTGAGAAAATAAAAAAAATTATGAAACTCCATTTCTCTGTACATATGCTAATCAGGTACCACTTATTAGAGGCAATATTGCAAAATACTCTTACCCTCAAATTATTTGCAGCATTTGTGTGCTTGAGTTCTCTTTTAGTAGATAAAAGACATTGTTATATATATTACATTATTCACACACATATATATATAAATACATAAGTATGTGCATATGTGTGTATATATACACACATACATATATACATGCATATATGTATATATTTACATTTGTGGTAAATGCCAAAATGTCATTGTTATATCAGCATCTTAATTAAAATGATTATTTTAGCATTCATATTTCAAAATTTATTTATTGATATCTATAATTTTGAAATTCACTGACATGACAATTATTTGTAAATTCCAGCCAGATAAAACATGAGCAAAACAAAACAAAGCAAAACAGAACAAACCAACAGGCAATACATAAGGTGTCAGCAAATATAATGGAAGTGTTATTTCAGGAACACAGTTTGTTGTTCCTAATTTTTCTACTGCAACAATATAAGGCAAGGCTCAATTGCAGTGCAAAAACCAAAACAGACTATGATATCATGAAACATTAGATGCAAAAACATAAAGTTCTTTATCAAATAGATAGTAATTTATGATAAATTTTATGTCTAAAAAGAGGAAAAACTTTAAATAAGATCTATTGGCAGTAAATAATTCTGCCAATATCCTTTACAGTAAGGATACTCCTCCAGTAACTTTCACTATTAATTACAGTAGCATGCATTTTCATAATCTGTTGTTAATTCTGCAGTGTTTAGATGAACTTGGCTCTGACACATTCCTTTTTTATCTACGACCAATAGAATGAACTACTTGCTTAGGTTATGCTGTGTCAAGCTGCTAAAGTGTTTATATATACACTGCATACAATACCTGTCTTAAACACATTTTATATTACTTTTTTTCATCTATAATAAAACATATAAAATTATTTGGTATACAAATGTAAACAGAAAAAACAGTTGCAAATCAAAAATTTTTGATAATGATAAAAATTAAATTGTTTTGCTGAAGTAGTCTGCTATTACAATACTAAAACCAATTTCTTTTACTCATCCACTGCTTTTCCTGTTTCTACTACTTATATAGGCATATGGGTAGAAATTTCAATTAGGTTGGTTGTTTTACAAATGTTTTGAAAGTAATAATTTACTTTCAGTCTTTTTCCTCAATATGTGCATTCGAAAGTGAAAATAAAATTAATCTGATATTATGTATTTATATAAACAAAATCAAGATTCTTTTATGTGTAACATAATTAATGCTTAGAAATAATCCAAAAAGGAAATGTATAATTATGTCTAAGCACTGATAATATTTCTGACTCAAAAAACTACCTGCCTGATGAATAAAATACATTATTTACTTATATAGTGTAAGTTTTTTTTATTTGTGTTAATTTGAACTTTAAAATAATTTTTAATAAGTTTGATTTCAACTTCAAATATGTTTGTTCGAAAAAGAAAACCTCATTTTTCAATTCCAGTGAACATATGGTACACCATTATTAGTGTATTTTACTAACTCTTTGAATGAAAATAAGTTTAGTAGTTATATTTTCCAAATAAATATGAAATAAAATCCATTCCAACTAGTCATATGATTCTGCTATTTATACAAAAAGTTTAGTTAAGAATAAGCTACATTTTCCAAGGAATTATAAAATGTTGCAATTTTAATGAATTATGAAATGAAAAATGGAAGATTGTAAATATACAAAATGAATAAATTGCTTTTTTAATGCAGGTAAATTGTTCCAAAATAAAAATTGAGTCATGAAAATGTAAGATGAAGCTGGGTTTTGTGCCCATCAGCTTTCATTAATGTTTTATAAGACAAATATTTTTTATTGTACAATGTGAAAAACTTGTTAAAACTTTAATTGTATTTTCATACTTTCAGCGGTCATTCACTCATTTTTTTGCAAACTAATATGTCCATGTTGAATTTTATAGCAAACAAATTCCTGGAAGTGTTACAAGAGAATTGGGATTTGATAAAATGCTGTGGATTTCCAGCCTGAAACAGAGTAGGCTAAAAAGCCTAAAATAAACACTGTGCATTTAAGAGTTTAAACTCTGTGCAATTAAGTTTAAACTCTTAATTTTATGCCACTTAGAAATGTTAGAAATTTTTCTGAATAACAATGTCAAGTAAATTGGTTTTATTTTGTACCTTGTTGCATACGAGACATATTGAGAGAGTAAGACAAAGAGATAAACATATACAAACATATACAAGGACGTATATCTACTATACTTGGTAGCAGGCGGGCGCTTGAGGGCCAGAGCTGGGCTAGAGTAAGGGTTAAAGGGCTACCATATGGAGTCTAAAGTACTGTAGAGCTTTTCAATTCTAAGTGCTACCGTGGGGCTCATAGTAACCTTCATTGTTGAAAAGAAGTCACCAGCTGGATCAAGATTTGTAACCACATTAGAAGCAAGTTTTCTAGTTGTCAGTGCTTGGGGCAAAAGACTGTAAGAAGTGAACAGCTGTGTCCTTAGAGAAAAGAGATCAGCTTTGGTGAATTCTGTGACACGTCTGTCACTGAAGGAAGGTTTGATAAGGGTTACACAGATGAGGAAATTAAATGTATCTTCAAGGTCAAAAGGAAAAAAATGAAGGTGAATTTTGAATACTGCTAGGATTGTTCTGTTAAAGGAAACTAATGTAAAATAATCTTTGCAGTATGTGTTTGAAGAAAGGCAACAGCACATAATTTGATCATTATTGGGTTATAACAGCATGCAATAAGTTGTTAGATAGATCTAGGTCTTTATTTTGAATGTGTGCAATCGTCACTTTGAGTGCTAAATTTGTCAGTCTGACCTAAAAATTACAACTAAATATTCTTTGTGCAAATAGAGCTATGTGCTATATTCTTAGTGCTACATAATGGGAACAATAAGAAGAATATACATTTCTAAAAATGTCTACTATAAATACTATACTATTTTCAGTGATGCTCACTATTGAATACCCAACTGAAACAGGGGTCAATAATTTGGATTAGGGTCAGTAAACATGCACCTTGAGTACAGCTAACCCCATATTGATCATATATTTTTTTGCATTCTGCATTGCCAAATCATGACCTAAACAAAGAGCATGAAAAAAGTAAATGTAGGTGAGAATAAGGTTTAAGAGTTCCTTAGGAGCAAGTCAGAAATTGTATGTGAAAGATAGAGCGAGAAGAGAAAAGAGATATGGATAGAGAGAGAGGAAGAGAGAGGGAGAGTGTGTGAGTACATTGGCTAAAGGAACTAAGAGACACTAAGAAAGAAACAATATAAAATATGTAGCCACTGCATGTTTATTACTTGTATTACACTTTTAATCAGTTTTTCCTATAAGACGTTCATTAGTAATGAGTGTGCTATGAAAGATCTCGATCTTTTTTTTTTTTTTTTTTTGGTCAAGTATGAGTAGAACACTATATATGTACCTGCATTAAGCAGGGATTATTTTCTATGACAAAATGTTCCATCAGTAGTGATGAGGTGCTCAGAGTATCCATGTTGTTGGCATTCAATAAGTGCTTAATAATATTAATAATACCACAGATAACATGCAATTTAAGGAATAAAATTGGCCTTTACATAGTTTTCTCTTTTGCAAAGAATAAAATGTCTTCCCTGGCCGTTTTTTGTCTGATGTTCCGTGAACATTTTCCCATTAATGTGAGGGTAGCTCTACTTTGATGAATGCTTCTGCTGTACTCAGGAAGATGAAAAATAGGCCAGATCATAATCACTTGAGTTATGTTCACAGATAGGAATGCTATAGGTTCTCAAAACATTGTACTCAATGTCTAATGAAGCTAGTTTTGTTTCATTGACATTGTCTGCAGTTCTTGATGCTAGATGGAGCATTTGTTATGATGAATTATGTGGCTAATTGCAGAGGTAAGAGTGAGATGGAGCAGAACAAATGATCTGAAGTAGGATTATTGCTTTATGGATATATATTAAAGATATGACAATAATATATAAAAAAGAAGTCTAATGGTTGTCAAATAGGCATCCAAGAAGCTGAATATATTATATGTAAAAAAAGAAATTGTGATAAAATTAAAGCAATAACATGGAAGAATGAAAGGAGTACAAGTATAAGTTTATATTTTGGCAGATTACACTTATAATTATATACATATACAAATAAGTTGGTCATATAATAAATATATAATCATGATAGGATATTTAAAATTTGTTAAATCATTTATAATTATAAAATTAATTTATCTGACATGTGAAGTTGTTTCAAATTCTTTCATAGTCTTATAAGAGAATTTAATCTTAATTACCATGGCTATCATCACTAAACTCTAGTGAGTTATAGAGGGCAATCTACATGTGCCTGATTTCTTTCAAGAAGCTGATACATTCTTATTGGAAGTATTTATATCTGATTTCCTTCTCAGGGTTCTTTGTCACTTGTGATTACTTGCTTGGATTTCTCATATTCAAATGCCAAGAAGCCTTAAGTTCATTCAAAACACCATGATAAAGGGCAGTGATCAGAGAGAAAAGACTCAACCCCTGTTTGTGTCACTCAATGATCTATTGCATGGGGTTAGTAACTACAGATCTCAGGGACAAATTCAGACTTCTTCTATTCTTATAAATAAAGTTTTATGAAAACATAACCATGCTCATTCATTTATACATTGTCAATATCTGCTTCCTCCCTTCAGAGCAGAACTGTGTCCTTGGGACAGAGATCTTATGGTCTGCAAAGCCTAAAATATTTGCTATCTGGTCCTTTATAGAAGTTTCAGGACTCCAGAGTTATTATAATAAAGTAGCTAATTTGTCTTAAATCTAACTCCAGCACTCCCTCCCAATCTGTTTTGTTCTTTTCATCCTCCTTTGAAAATACCTAAATCTAATCCCCTAACTATTATTCAGTGACTGACTAGATAGGTTTTAAAAAGTCAAGTGCTGCACTCTGGGAGGCCGAGGAAGGAGGATCGCTCAAGGTCAGGAGTTCGAAACCAGCCTGAGCAAGAGCGAGACCCTGTCTCTACTAAAAATAGAAAGAAATTAATTGATCAACTAAAAATATATAGAAAAAATTAGCCAGGCATGGTGGCGCATGCCTGTAGTCCCAGCTACTTAGCAGGCTGAGGCAAAAGGATCACTTGAGCCCAGGAGTCTGAGGTTGCTGTGAGCTATGCTGATGCCACGGCACTCTAGCCCAGGCAACAGAGTGAGACTCTGTCTAAAAAAAAAAAAAAAAAAAAAGTTAAGTTCCATGGCTGATACCTGTAATCCTCGCATGTTGGGAGGCCAAAGGAGGAGGGTCACTTGAGGCCAGGAGTTTAAGACCAGCTTGAGCGACATAGCGAGACTCTGTCTCTACAAAAAAAAAATCAGTTTGGCAGGGTGGCACACACCTGTAGTCCCAGCTACTTGGGAAGCTGAGGCAAAAGGATTGCTTGAGCTCAGGAATTCAAGGTTGCAGTGAGCTATAATTTTGCCACTGTACTCCAGCCTGGACAACAGGGCAAGACCTTGTCTCTATAAAAAAAAAAGGCTTTTTGTTTTTTTTAGCGGATCCATTCAGTTATTTATTTATTTTTTTTATTTCGGCATATGATGGGGATACAGATTTTAAGGTTTCAATAAATGCCCTTTCCCCCCTCCCCCCACATGTCTGAGTCTCCAGCATGACCATCCCCCAGACAGTGCACTTTTCACTCATTATGTATGTATATACCCGCCCCCCCTCCCCCCTGCCCAATACCCTATTACTGTAGTACCTATGTGTCCACTTAGGTGCTGCTCATTTAATACCAGTTTGCTGGTGAGTATATATATGGTTCTTATTTTTCCATTCTTGGGATACTTCACTTAGTAGTATGGGTTCCAGCTCTAACCAGGAAAATATAAGATGTGCTATATCACTATTGTTTCTTAGAGCTGAATAGTACTCCATGGTATACATATACCACATTTTATTAATCCATTCTTGGATTGATGGGCACTTGGGCTGCTTCCACAGCCTTGCGATTATGAGTTGTGCTGCTATAAACATTCGAGTGCAGGTGTCTTTCTTGTAGAGTGTCATTGAGTCTTTGGGTAGATGCCCAGTAATGGGATTGTTGGGTCAAATGGTAGATTCACTTGTATCGCTTTAAGGTATCTCCAAATTGCTTTCCACAGAGGTTGAACTAGTTTGCAGTCCCACAAGCAGTGTAGGAGTGTTCCTATCTCTCCGCATCCACACCAGCATTTGTTGTTTGGGGTCTTTTTGATAAAGGCCATTCTCACTGGAGTTAAGTGATATCTCATTGTGGTTTTGATTTGCATTGCTCTGATGATTAGAGATGTTGAGCATTTTTTCATATGTTTGTTGGCCATTCTTCTGTCTTCTTTAGAAAAGTTTCTGTTCAAGTCCTTTGCCCACTTTGTAATAGGGTTATTTGATGTTTTCTTGCTGATTTTTGTGAGTTCTAAGTATATTCTAGTTATCAACCCCTTATTGGATGCGTAGGATGCAGAAATTTTCTCCCACTCTGTAGGTTGTCTGTTTACTCTCATGACTGTTTCTTTGGCTGTACAGAAGCTTTTTAGTTTGATCATGTCCCATTTATTTATTTTTAAGGCTTTTTAAGGAGTTTTCATTTGAGAAAACGTTAAAAATAAGGCCTAAAATAATGTTTATGTTTGAATGACTTTTACGTATAGCCAACAAATTCTAAGGCTAATTAATTTTAAATAATATTTTAAAATAATAGCAAACATGTATACAATACTTATTCATTGCCAGTTATAGTTCTAAATATATTGTTTATATTAACTTAATCTTCACCACAATTTCTTAGACAGAAGTGTCATCATTATCATCTGTTTTGGGGAAATGAGGAATTTTAGGTGCAGAGATTTTAAGTAATTTACCAAAAGTAAGACAGCTAAATGGGAGGCAGAAATGAAATTGGAATCTAGGCGTGCTGGATAAGCAATAGGTTCTATGGCCTCAGTGTACATCTTTTGGGCAATGAATGTACTTTATTATTCAGTGAACACTGTTAGGACCCTGAAAAGATCACTATTTCTTGTTTGCACATATTGCCATAAAGCTTCAATGAAAGCAAGTTAAAACACTAACAATTCAGTAAGAGATTGTCATCTAATATATGGAGATATCCTATGTCTTTTACTTTCTAGTGCTTGGCAATAGATGAAAACATTAAAAGAACACCTGAATGTGGAGAAGTAAGAAGACAAGAAGAGTGGTGATACTTTGGGGTTTATATAACATTGAATTGAAATTGAAAAAGAAATTAAATATTCTCCAGATAGCAAAAAGTTTCTTTAGAAGACAGAGATAGGCCATTTCTTTTATCACAAAATCCAAGAGCAAATAAATAAAATAATTTTACTATTACATGTGATTTGCACGTGAGGCAATCACAGATGAAGCCCAGAAAAATTAGCAAATCTATAGTAATAAGTAAAGAGATATATTTACGTGAATGATGGCTAAGAAAATCAAATAAGAAAGAATGAATTCTGCTCAACTAAAGAAAATAAACTATCACCTAAAGAAACTTCTAAAAGTTTTTGAAGTTTTAAAGTTTTAAAGTTTTTAAAGTTTTAAAGAAATTATATTATTCAGACATTATTAAAACTAATCAGCATAATACTTGGATAAACTTGGAAAAATGACCCTCTTTCTAATTTTAGAGTAAGTCACATTATTTACTCTTATTATCAGAAAAAAATATGGGTCACTAAAACATCTTGAGAATTCTCTAGTTTATAAATTTTTCTTTTTTTTGGTGGGAATGTACCTAAAAACTAATCGAAACATAGAAGATTAACTCACTTTTAAACTCTACTTATTAATTTTAATTTATGAACATTTCTTTCTAATTCACAGTCTGAGAATCTCTTCTTATTCAGTGTTTGACTCATAAGAAAATAAAATATTACAATTATGTTTTTCCAGGAAATTATCCAATGAACTAAATGAAAACAGCAATGTTTCTTCTTTAAAACTAAGCTCTGAAGGAAGCTGAACTTCCGTTGTCTGATACGCTTAGTACTCAATTGTGTCCTATATCATTGTACAGTCATTTTGAAAATGAGAAATGTTATTGATTCAAAACATTATTTTGTTTTACATTTAATAAAAAATATTGGCTACTGAAATCAAAGAATAAATTTTTGTTACAATAGCTGTTTTTATAATACACATTCAAAAAATAATTAAACATTTGTATGTGATGGAGGGATAAATCTGTTTAAAAGGGTTTAAAGTACAACCACTCACAACTAAGCTGGCCTTTGTCAGCATGCACTTGACATCTGAATGAGTCTATTCTCTGTGTGGCGAGGGGTCAACACAATAAAATGGCTGTCATTGAATCATAGAGTGGTTTTGGAGAATACTACCAAAATGCTGTCTAGGTGTTCTCACACTGATTTGTGGAAAGGTCACTTTCACCTGAGTGACCTATGAAACCTACGAAACCTCATGGTCAACAAGACACAAAGAATGGTTAACAAGCCCAGAGACAGTAAATATTGAAGCAGCTCTTCTTTGACCAGTGCTTTGTATTTAACCAAAGTCTTCTACAGGAGCATTGTTAGATCTACTTTAGAACTATGGAAAGAATGTCAACTTGATACCCCTGCATGGATAGGCATTTTCTGTCAAAATCCCATCTTGATTCAACCATAGAAACTTTATTATGCTCACCATTTTTACTATCATTGCTGTTCTTGTTTAAATTGGGTCATTTGTAAGATTTCCATTGAAGAAAGAGATTAGCCACGTAATAGACTAAAAAGCCACTTCACTAAAGAAATAAATTAATTTCTCAGACTATCCAAATATTTTGCATAGTTATATGCTAAATAAATTTTTATATTATAAGGTGGTTTGACATAATAGGATGACTTTAAAAATAGAATTTATCTTCAAGGTCTGCTTTAAATATGAGGCAGAGTATAGTACAAACTGTACATAATTTCAGAATTACATATAATAGTTAATTTGTTTAAAAATGATATAATTATTTAGATTTAGGATTTTTATAAAATGCTTCAATTACTGATTACTCTAGGTAAGAAAAAATTGTGTACTATAGACACAAAAATACTAAAGACCATCTCTAACAAATTTTTGTAGAATATATTTAATAACAAAAACTATAGATTGTAAATATTGGCCCGGTTTACCATAAAGGTAGGTAGATTGATTGGGAGACTTATGACAAATGATTTGCAATTAAGTTGCAAAAAATTCTTAAACTCCACAAATTTATAAATCAAATGCATGATCATTTAGAAAGCCAGCGGTTTCCATAGAGTAGGTCATACTCTACTAGCACATCTTGATATAGTCTGTAAAGCATGAAGAACCCCCCTATTTATATCAGATATTTAAACCTATATATGGGCTCTTCCTCAGTTTAACCTTTTGCTTTGGCTTCCTACTCAAAAAGGTTCTTGTTGTTCAGTGTTAACCACAGTTATGACTAAAGAAAATTTCTTTTCACTAGTTTGGTCCTACAAAATCTTCACTGGCCAGGCTACAAGAGGAGGGTCTTCAGGCGATGTTTAAAAAATCAAATTTTCATTTTTAATAGGTAATCTAAACTTGAATATCAAGAGTCTGTTTTGAACATCGTATGTTAGACACGGTGTATCTTGAATTTACTCGGGTGCCTGATAGCCTGGTGGTTCGGCTAGATTAAATGTAATTTGCTGGAAGTGTTCAATTAGAGTGAAGAAAATTAAATGCAGAAGAAAAGTCATAGCAAACTATAGGCTTGGTTACCGTGCCCTTGGTCATAAATTTTGGTAGAAATTAGATTGGCATTTGCACCAATGTATCGTATTAGTCGTTTTTATTCCTGATTCCTCTCCAACATGAGCTCATTAATTCACAACATCACGGACTTGGTATGTGCCAGGCACAGTGCTGACCCTGAGTGCCACAGTGGTGAATTGGCAGCAGTGGCCCCTCTCTTATAAAATTTATAGTTTTATAAAATATTTCAAGGCAGAAAGTATATCTTATTCATTTAATTATATTGAAACATATACAATAGATGTTTAATAAGCATTTATGAATCTTGACTGAAAAGTTATAGGGTCACATTTTCAAAATTTTGGATGCTGTTGGAGATATTCTTAATATATCAAATAGGAGACTATAGATTTAAACAATTTTTAAAATCTTGATATTTTTCAATCTCAAATTACAGCAAATAGGATTAAATTTGTAGAGAAGTGCTTTTAAATATCACTCAAGGTAGGAATAGTGTTGAGTGGCTCCAAGGAGCTAAAGGACATTCTAGTCCTTTGGTCAGCACCAGGGCTAGGCTGAGGTGAGTTGGTTCCATGAGGCACAAATATTTAAGACATTATAGTATCTGAAATTCACAATGCTACAAAACAGAACTTTTCTCAGGTGCAGTGGAGCACACCTGTAATCCTAGGTACTTAGAAGGCTGAGGCTGGAGGATTGCCAGTTCAACCCCAGCCTGGGTAACATAACAAGACCCCAATTCCATAAAAAGAAAAATTAACTTTTATAATGATATTGAGGATCATTACATTGATTTTCCTAGAAAAAGGATCTCTAATTTTTCTAATAAGAACACAAAAGGAGGTTAAGAAATCTCCAAAACAGTTGGCTGTCTACAGAAATGGAACAGTTGGACAAACTGTAGTAAGCCAAGATAAACAAATTTAAGATGATCTATCATAGAAAGGAACTTCATCACCCCTTTCCAAATTCTTGTTACAGAAAAAAACTATCCCCTAGAAGTGGTGGTTGTGACATGGCAAATAAAGAAAATGAACTGCTTGTACAGGCCACCTGCCTGAAAAACTATTCCATGGTAATGGAACATATTTGTGTAACTACAGTGATTCTAGTTCTTCACAGAGAGAAAGCCCATCATCAAAATATAATTTTTTTTCTGAGGTTTCTCAGGACCATGAAACAAATGGCCAAAGTGTTGTTCAGCACAAATTTGTGATTAAATGTAACTTTATATGGAGAAAGCGTGTACTTGTAGCTTATTTGGTGAGGACAGAAGATCTTGGAGTTGTGGTAGATTGCCTTTCTGGGCTGACCAAGAGTTTACAGGAAGAAAAACAATCTATCTCACTTGGCTGCTGTGTAGACTTTTTGCCTCTAGTAAAATCACTACTCAAGAGAAAATTTGAAGAAAATGTAACAGCTGGTTTAACTTGCTTCAAGCAGTCATAAAAAGGTGGTGGTCAGAACTATTATCCAAAACAGAAATTATAAATGATGGAAATATTCAAATATTTAAAACACAACAAGTAGATTGTGGGAACAGGAAACCCATCTTACTTTTATTCCAGGATATACTGGTAACATAGCTGGGGATGTGGATGCTTATTTATTACAGTTACATTGAGAGATTTCATCCACTCAAGAGGATTTGGTTATTCTAAACATCCCTGGGCTATACAGATTTACCAAAAAATAATGGTCTCATCTGAGAACTGTGAACTGTGGAAGAAATCAAAGCTGCATAAGAAAACAAGTAGTGAAAAACCTAACAATCTACTTCACATTGAAGTGAAAAGGTATCCAGAAGGAGCAGCTTCCACTTCAAGGAGGTGAAAGTGCACTATGAAGATCGTTTGCCTTTGCTGCATTTGGGATTTATATGGTTATTTGGTAACACTGTTTAAGAATCACTGAGTCTTAATACAATCCTGCATAAAGATTATAATTTATACTATTTGAAAAAAAAAAAGACTTATTAGTAGGAACCACAAAGACCAATCATCATTAACATTTTTAAGATTGTGTTTTATTAAAAAACACTTAAATGCGTGCTGCTATTTTCTTATGTCAGAAAGATTAAAAGTTTAAAACATCATAGCACAAATAAATATTAAATTATTTTTGTTCACACTGAGATACTATATATGCAAAATGCCTCAATTATTAATAAGCCAGTATGTTATGATATCAATATATTTTTCAACAAAAATAAAATCAACTACACTTCCAGCAAGATAAAAATCATGGAATTAAATCATGAGTTTACATTCATGTCAAATGTCATTGAAATGTATTCCACACCATTTTGAAACCTTGAGAATATTTTTAGTACTTCTGATTTTTTGCCGGAATTATCATGTCGTGTAAGTATCTATTATCCCTATCTAAGGAAAAAGTCGAATATGTATTTGTAAGCATGTTTAACTGGAAATGTCCAGGGATTTGGCTAGCATAGTTTATTCACTTTTTATTGTATATAGATTTCTAATATTTTTAATTCTGTGTCATTTAAACTTCCTTCTCATTGGGTGTTGAGTCATAAAAATAAAAATATAAACTTCCTTCATTTTAAACTTTGTAAATACTTCTTAAAAAAACCCACAAAAGGCTCTCAAGGTAGCCGCAGAGCTATAGGATGAAGGAGAGACATCAACGCAGGGAGAAGTTTCTATGAAAATAGCTTAATAATTTCAGTTTATTTTCAGCTCTTTGACACAATTTAATTTCTAGAAAAGTACAGAAAATTTGAGGTACAACCACAATATTCAGGTAAAAGGAAAAAGTATCTCATTTGCCAGAGTATAACTGGAATTAAATTTTTCATTTCAGAATTGACATTATAAAAGAAATTCAAGGAAGTGCTGAAGAAATTGGTATTGATTCTCCTGGTGAAGAAAGTCAGAAAAGAAGAGCTACCATTAAATACACAAAAGATTGCCAAATTAAAGATGAATTTTATATATATCCATTAGGTAGATAGCTAGGCTCTCTGGCTCTTCTAGGGGAGCACGCCCTGCTTTGGCGCTGCCTGGAGCAATTGCCCCACCTGGGAAGAAGGATAAGGGCAGACACTCAGTTTTGGTGTTGCTCCACCCTTAATCCTATCCAAAATAACTGCTACACCTGGGGAAGGAGGGAACACTTTACCAGGCTAGGAATTCCCCAGCCTAGGCATATTAGGATTTGGAAAGTGATGAGTAACCTAAGGCTAGTTATTATGTCATTAGCTTAAATCTACATTATAGCTCATCTCCCTTGGTTAGGGCTTTTAGAGAAGGAGCTAGGCATACATAGATACAACCTTGAGAACACCTCTTAATCAGTTGGTAACATTCACACCTCCCCAAAACTTTTCTCCAGAATAGGCCAATAAAAGGAAACACCTTGAGAATTCCCAGAGAGAAAGAATCAGTAAGTCAGTGAGTCAATCTGTCTCTCTCCACTCAAGTAGACAAACTTGTTTCATTTTATAATAAAAAACTACTCTTGTGATACTGCTTCCTGCTTGTGATCACTCGATCACACCAGCCATGTTCGTGATTTTCTTCCAAGCAAGGAGCCAAAGAATTAAGATAACAGTCTTCCAAGAGGCAGGACCTGACACTTTGGTGTGTCCGGTCATTCTTCAGGCAAGAGAACACCAAGAATCAAGAGCAGATTGCCACCCTGACATTTATATATAGTACGCATTCAAATGAAAGACGTTTATAAAGAATTAAACACTTGACTTCTAGGATCAGAATCTAGGATCAGAATCTGAATCTAGGATCAGACTGGAGGAAGTTTTGAAAATGTCAGGTAATACTTTCCTAAGGAGGTCTGTGAGAGAAGATGAGGGAAGGCCTGAAGATCGAGTGAAGATGTCTTTAGGTCATTGAGAGCTGCGTGTCCCAGTACCTCTTGTTAAAAGGAGTGGGGAAGCCATTTGCAGGAAGAATCTGATCTATAAAGCTATAGATCAGAAACCTGAAAAGCAGGACCTCGAGGTGCTAAAATGAGCTTGATTTGGTCACAGACAATCGGGAAGTTTAATAGAAATGGGTGTTATGTCAAATGTACAGTAGCTGGAGAAGGGACAAGACTTAAATAGTGAGCCCAGATTGGGGAAATCCTGTGACTGTCATTTTCCAATCATAGCATTCCTTTTATATAAGGTTCTAACTACATTTGTGCATCAGGTATGGGTCCTTAAAGCAGCCTGATTCTTAGAGGGACTAAAGCATGATTTGGTTTAATTTATTAAATAAGTATACATGTTCTACTTAGCAAAGTTGTTTAAAAGTATGAAACTCCTTGTTTCCTATTGCTGGAAGAACTCTGAGGCAAGGTATATCTCTGAATTCTCCAAGATGTGAGAGTTTTTCTTAATGACTGTCCTAGAAAGGTTATTTCACACACTACATTTTAAATTTGGAGTTTTAACCAAAGCATGGAAGGGGGTCTTATTTTGTGTGTTCAAAGTTAAGATGTCATTACTCCATTCACCATGTATATGCTGCTTGCAAATTACCTTAACCCTTGGACTTCTGATTGTATAGATTAAAAAAATCAATCTGTTATTTTGATATGAAGATTGAAAGGTCTTTTATGCATTACCTAAGAATATAAATTTAGAAAAAATCTAGCAGACAAGAATTTTGTGAACTAAACATAGAATTAAGTATAATGACATAGTTTACGGCTTTGAAAACTTTGAGATAATCCTTTAAAACCTAGTTAACAAAAATATTTTAAGAAAAATTCTGACATCCAGTATCCTAAATGAATTTGAATGTGTAAGTTGGTCCCTAATTATTACCTAAATGTAGGGTCAGTACATGAGCTTTAACAAGCCCACATAAAAGCAAACCTTAAACCATTTATGACTAAAGGGTAAACATGAAGATGACTAAATTTCAGTAGTTCCCTTCAATACATTCTCTCAAACTGGCTTGAGTTTTTTTCCTTTCTACTGTTATTTTTTTGTTTTGTTTAGACTCTTTTTCTCCCTTCCCCTGAGAGAAATGTAGATTGGCGGGAGAGCTGGAAATTCTCTGGGTTACAGGATAAATCCCGCTTGGCTGCCTGTGACTGCCTGATTTAGCAGCTGGTAATACTGTGAAGCAATGCTCAGCACTTGCTCTTATAGTCTTTTATGTAATATAATATATATTTTTAAAATTGTTTGTAATTTTTTTAGCACTTTTGGGGCTGCTGGTGGTCTCTTTTTCAGGCTAAATAGACCAACTGCTGCTGCTAAAAGAGTTTATTCGGCCACCCACACTCGGAAGCACAACCTCCTCCTCCTCGTGTTTCCCTGAAGTAGCAGTCAGTAAGGCCTGTGCAGTAATAGCTGTGAGCAGCCTTCAGGCTCGGAAAAATGTCACAGCTTGATCCCTAGAGCCTCCAGTGCCCCCATTCAATCAGTGCTCGACTGCATGACGCACCCTGAAACTTAAAATGAAAGCCCTGGATTCATGGCCAAAAATACAAATTCCCTACTGGCTCTTCCTGTGACAGTTATTGAAGTTCTTGGTTAGCTCACGGAAGGTTACCTACACTCTCCTTCTGTCCCAGATAGCAAGGGAAAAAAGGCACAACTATAACATTTTCTGCACAAAGGCCTTGACTGGGATGTAGAAAGACTTAAAAGCAGCAGGCGTATATATTTAAAAACAACATTTTGACAGATAAAGTCAAGTGATAAAACACAGTGAACTTATAATTACCTCTCCTATGGGAGGCACGCAAAGGAGGGGATAGCCCAGAACAGGAATATGCTAAATAATCAAATTTTATTTTATTTTCCTCTGAAACCCCAGAATTTAAGTGTGTGTGTGTGTGTGTGTGTGTGTGTGTGTGTGTGTGTGTGTTCAGGAATGATAAGGAGTGATAATTTTCAGGCCCGGATAAGTAAACGAGAATGGGGAAAATAATGATAGATTAAAATTTTGTTATAAATATTTCCATCCCACACCAAGGCAAAAGACACATATGGCTGCCCCTGGAGGATCACATACAAAATGTCAGGTGGTCTGTGTGCATCTACACCAGAGAGGCCCGGTGCAAAATGGACCAAGAGCTGTTGGTCATAGAGAAAGGTAGGATAAGAAACACTTGTAGAAATTTACATTGATATCAGTAATCATTAATATTAGCAGCAGTTTTGATTACTAGACACCCTTAATATTCCTGGCACCCCAGGAACCTCTGAATTTATTTGCCCAATAAAGACTCATTTTCTAAACTTCCAGACTTTGCTGTTATTTCAGGAGAACTAAAAGTTCAGAAAGGAGTAAACCATTTCTATTACTTGCTGCTATATTTTTAAATTACCTATTTTTCCTGCAGCACAGAGAAAATTTAATACAAGTGACATATAAGTAGATATATATATATATATACATATATATGCATACAAGTCAAATCTTGACCCACAACTATTTTAGTTGATGATTAAATTTATCTTAATAGAACTTTAAAGGCCAATACCTGCTCTCTATTCAATAAATTATAAGACTCAATTATGCAAGCACCCTGTGCAGATCCTATTATTTTTAGAATCAGATTCACACCTGTTTTTACACATGAAACCTTTTCCAATAATTTGAATCCATGTTAACTGAGTCTATTTTTACCTTTTTAAAATTTTTAATTTACCATTTCTTTGTAAAATATGATTTATTTCTTGATTAGGAAGATTAACAGAAGTTCAATGACTCTGAAGATCCACCTTCGATGCTGAGGACACTGGCATGCTGAAAAGTAGAGAAAGATCCTCAAGCTAAATAATCTTTATTCAAATAATTGAGCAGCGACGGGCATGTACATGAATTCTTGTTGAACAAATGAATGAATTTTCTCAAAATTTCACTCAAACTGTATATTTTTAAAAGCAAATATTATGATTGATCATATTGATT